>APFE030873958.1:348622-404445 GCA_000404065.3 Pinus taeda
CTTTTCCATCTTTAGCCACACCGCCAAACTTAACTGTCGCTAAGACCACCTCCACCATATTTAACTCTACATACTTTGACTTTTGGGGCTTCAGCTTTGAATGGCCATAACTCTCAATCTAGGAGGCCATTTGTGATCTTCCTCATACCATCAGAAAGATCTTTTAGAGCTATTTCCATCTAATTGGTTCCCATCTACTCTTGAGTTGATCTACTATACTGAAAATTCCTTAAAATTCACTATACCTTCTCCACTTATGTTAATCTTCATTCTTCTTCTCGTTCCTGAATCTTCATCACCTGTTCCATCCATTGGCATCCTTTTCTATCCTTTTCCATCAATGACAACATATTTCTAACAATGGTAAAATAAAATTTCTAATGGTTTAAAATTATGTGGATATAAAAACTAAATCAACTCCTCACCTTAATCATGTTGGTTGGTATATAAAAAATAATTGATTAGTTTCAACCTCATATAAATTTAGATATGTTTAATATATAAATGAGAGGAATTCTTAGTTTTTTTTTTAGTGTTGTTCTCCTTGATGTAAATATTAAGAGAGGGTGGGGGGTGTTGGAGTTAATATTTATATTAGTAAATTTATTTTGTGTTTATTAAAGATAGTTGATATATTCTCTCAACCTCTCTAACTAAGTTATGAATAAGTTGAATCTCACAACAACTTTAAAAATATATTGTATTTGAGTTTGAAGATATACTAAAAAAGTGTGAATTTTTTATATGTGCAAAAATTTTAAGTGTTTGTGTTTGTAGTTTCTCTAAAAAATCATGAAGAAAAATTGAGCAAATCCCTAAACATATTATTACTTACAATCTTAAAATTAAAGGCAACGCACCCTTATCATTTTCCACCCTCCTCATAAAAGCAAGTTTTTACCCGATTGAGAATATGGTTATGACTAGACACATAATGTGCAAGAAGAAGATTAATATGGAAGACAAGGGACTTCTTAAGATTGCCTCAAAATCTAGTCAAAATTGTTTGTAGCTTAAATGAAATTAGCATAAACAATGTCAACTTTTGGCTAAACTAATTAAGAATCAGGATTAAAAATATTATTACATCTAAATTTAGGAAGAGGTTGTGGTGCCATAAGGAATTAATGGGTAATAGGAAGTTAAGATACTATACACATGTGATTAACGATAATCTACAAAATTTGTCTCTCTACTTTATATGGCTTAAAGAAGAAAATAATAACAAATTATTATGAGGTCCGTAATGCTAACATAAAAACTAATAATCTTGAACTCCATAGTGAAACAAGGGTAATTTCTTGGGACATAAGAATTTGTCATCTTTGTGACATTAAGAGGGTTGAAGAAACACAATTCTTCTTAAAATGACTTGCACATACTTATATTAAATTCTGATTTTAAAAATTTTGTTACAATATTGTCTTCTTAACATTTTAAGTCATCAAAACTAAAGTGTTCTAAAAATACTTCTCTCCAAACTTTTGAAATTTTTTTTAAAGTAACAAATAAAAATTGATCATTAATTACAAAACAAAATAATGATAAATCCATATTAAATCTAATAATCTAAATACCTAAAATATTTATCTTTTATTTTGTTAATTTTATATTCAAAAACTAAAATTAATATAATTTTTTAAATTCAAATTTATAAATCGCATCAAATTTTCTTAAAAATAGTTCCCTTATTCCATATCATCTTACCAAATAATTTCATATTAAATATTAATCACTTATTCTAATTCTAAAAAATATATTTACCTTGATTTGTTTTTTAATATTAACTCTATAATATAATTAGCTACTCTCATTCCAATAATCCTTATTATTTCCATGTCATTTACGAATGATTTAATATTAAATCATATATAATACTTATTCTAAAATATATTTACGTTAATTTGTTTTTTTAATATTTACTATATAATACAACTAGCTACTCTCAATACAATAATCCGGACTCAATTATACAACGAATATGACCCTACAGTAATTATTTATATAAGACCCTACAGTAATTATTTATATAAGATTTAGATTTCTAAGGATTTTGAAATATTTATTAATATGGATTAACCGTTGATATTTTGCAATATTTTATAAATTTTTAATGCACATCTAACTCGGAGTGTATTTTTAATTCCTCGACTGGGGTGCGTGGCCATTGCTCCTATTTTTTTTTTTATTTCTTCCAGCAAGTCAATTATCATGAACTTGTATATGATTTTATTCATTTTCGCAGAAAATTTTATCAATATATATGCAAAGCAACACACGATGATAGTAGCAGAGACTGTAGAGCCTAACTGTGTCAGTAATTGAGCCACCTGTATATGATTTTGTTCCTTTTATCAAAATATTTTATCAATATATATGCAGCGTAACAGATGCCGGGAGTAGCAGAGAATTCTAATAAGAACATTATACAATTTCTTGACTTTTCTGTGCAGCAATCCCTTCATCAAAATGTGGGAGAGCGGAGAGCGCATGAGATAGACGCGTTGCCTGGGTAGCACACCAGTGATGGCTACAGGCTTGTCTGGGCATTAGCCAATCCGGACTTCTCCACAGGTATGCCCCCTATTCTCCCGTATACATTGCTCTTAGCCGACCTATCACGCCCTTCTCTCTTTCGCCGGCTCTATCTTCCAATAACATCTTCCCTGATGGCCCTCTGCCGTCCTCCCGGCCTATCGCCTTTCTCTCTCATGGCGCACACATTTCTCGCCACCTTCCATGACCATGCATGGCCCTCCTTTGTATGAATACACATGTCCCTCCGTGGCACCCTATCTCACGTCTTCCTGCATGCAGCTCTACAACCGTCTCCTTCACTGCCTCCTCCCCATGGCTATATAACTTATCCTTCTCAGAGACATCCGGTTTCGCTAGGCCTTGTGCCTTTGTGCCTCTGATGCAGGGTGCATTCCTGCATCTGTTTCTACATGTTACTTATCCTCTGCTGCTGGTCTCTTGACCTTCGTGCTCCCACAAGTCTGTGGTCTATCTCTCGGCTGCTGTTACTCCAGGTACGCTAAATACATTTTTCTCATCGGCTCTTTTCTGGTTATATACAATATTTCATCCGTTCTACTGATATATCTCCGCTTCTGTTATATACATGGTTTCTGTTGCTCTTCATTATATATATTATGGTTTGCCAATATATATTATGGTTATCCTTTTGGATTTATAGCATTATTCTCGCTATGCGCATCCTTTCGGCCCTCATATCTTTATATATATGCACTGTTCTTGTTTATCTATGCTGGTTTATCTTTCGTAGATTTATCTAATATGTTTAGGGGGTTTTTAATATATCTGGGGGAATTCTTAGGCTATCCAGGCCCTGCTCTGATATGCGCATCCGCATTGGCCCCTGGTGGTGTATTTTCTCCTGTTACTGTTGTTGCTGCTTGCTTTGTCAGGGGTCTGTATCTACATAATCCCCCCCTGTTTTTTTTCCTCTTCCTCAATTCTGGTTACGGCTCTGGTTCTTCTTCCTGCCCGGGACTCATTTTTCCGGCGCCGGTATCTTTCTGGCCATCTCTGCCTTGCTTACCTCATCCCGTCTTTATGATCTGCCTATCTTGGGATCCTATCGGATTTCTTCTTCTGGCCTTTCGGAATATGTGCTGTACTTCTATGTGCATATTCTTCCATTGGTGGATCTTGGCGGCGGTACTCTCCCTTGTTTTCACCTATTCTACTTACTCCCTGTCCTTTGTTTCCATCCTACTTGACCGTTTCGGTTCATTCCTATTCCCGAGGCTTCCTTTTGCTGACACCTTTATGAATGTTCCTATCTAGGCTATCCCTCCTCCAGGCTTTTTCTCGCCGTCACTTTTCATTTTCTGTCTGCCTCATCTGTCATTTGACTTGCTCATCTACCACATTTAATGCTCTGATTTTTATCTTGTCATGGATACGACGTCTGATTCATCTGCCACGGTGGCAATGGTTCGGGCTGCTATTCTCGCTGAGGAGGCTCATGCTCGTCCACGTCACTCCTCGCCTATCCGCTCCTCGATGGATCACGTTTCAATTCATCCATCTTTTTATCAGTCTGCTCTGGACCCGAGCCTTGACTCCAGCAAGCTCTCCGCTCCTCATGTTCGGCCCAAAACCTACAGTAAATCCCATGCTCCTGCAAAATCATCTGCTCCCCCGCCGGACATCCACATTGAGTCTCACCTCCTTTCTGATCGTATTGACAGTCTGCAGAAATTTGCCCTTATTGGACGTTGGTATTTTCCGTGTATGGAAACGACGGAAATGCGCCAATGGATTGCAGACAGATGGAAGCCTATCATTGGTTATGCCCCCATCATTTCGCACCTTATGAAAGATTGGTTCTGCTTCCACTTTATTGATGCTGCTGACTCTGATGCCATCCTTCGTGCTCCCTGGGTTCATAAGCGAAGTTTCCTTGCCCTGCATCGTTGGTTCATCGGCTTCGACCCTCTCAATAATACTCCTTCTCATAATCTTATATGGGTAAAATTGCCTAATCTCTCCCTGGAGATGTGGTCCAAAGAGGTCCTCGAAATTATTGGGAACTCTATTGGTCGTTTTGTTTATGTCGATCCTTGGTGCATTGGCGAACGCGACAAAAGAATCGCCTGGATTTTCATTGATCGTGCTTATAGGGGCGGCTACCCTGAGCATGTGGATATTTCATGGTGTGGTAGACGTATTTCTCAGCGATTGGACTTCTGGGGTGTCCCGTTCAGATGTGCTTCCTGTCATAGGACAGGCCATCTTATTATTAACTGCCCCCGTAAGGATTCTCGCCATCGACGTTTCCATCATTTCTCTATGTTTTCTCGACGCCCCCCCCTGTTTCGAACCCTCCCATTAGACCCCTTCCCCACGCTTATAATCCTACTCCTTCGCCTCCCTCGCCCCGCCCCTCCCTGCCCCGCTCTCCTTCCATGCCTCCCGCATCCATCCCCGAACCTCCCGTCGATCCCCCCATTCGCTCTCCATCTCCAATCCCGATTGGAAATATTTACAATGGATCCTATCCTATTCCTATTTCTTCATCAACTGCCCCCCCCCTCCCCCATCAAAAAAGGGGAAGGAGGCCATCACCGCCACCCCTGTCAATTCTCTGCAATCATCGCCTACAAATCTATTTGACAGTGACATAGATTTGCTATTGCATCAAAAATCAACCGAACTTGAACCCCTCACTATCCATAAGCCTTTCCATTAGCCTTCCCCATCTATCAGCCCGGCGTCGGGAAGGAATATTACTGTTCGAAAGACGACTCGTGGTGGTTCTCGTCATTTCCGGGGCCATCATAAGCTCCCGGATCCTGGTATCAGGTCTCTCTCTCTTGTTGATGTTCCGGTCATCGAATTGGTCTCTCCTCAATCTCAGCCTCTTAGAGCAGACATGGCTGGCTCTTCTGTTCAATGATGGACATTGTCTCTATGAATGTCCGGGGGCTGGGGGCAGGGCCCAAGTATCTTGCCTTAAAGCATTTGTTTCATTCTGCACGGCCTAAAATCATCCTCATTCAGGAATCTATGCACGATCGACACTCATCCGTCAATTACTTCAGGAGAATGTTCCCCTCTTGGCATATTTCGGCCATTGAAGCCTGTGGTCATTCTGGTGGTCTTGTTGCTCTATGGAACCCTATATGGATCCGCGCCTCGGCATATAAATGTTTTTATAGTATCCTTCTTAATGTATCCTTCCGGGGTCATCGCTCGACTGTCAACATCCTCAACATATACGCCCCTTATAGTCACAGATATCCATTTTGGGACAGATTCTTTTCCTCTGACATATGTGAATTGCAAAACTTGATGCTTGTCGGTGATATGAATTTCACTCTTGGTCCTGATGAAGTATGGGGTGGTGGCAGGCATATGGACCCCCTATCTGATTATATCAAGTCATGCTTTCTGCAATGGAACTTCATTGACATTCCTCCATCTTCTCCATCCCACTCATGGGACAATGGACGCACTGGCGACTCATTCATTGCCAAACGACTTGATCGCGTTGTTATGCATGCGGATATTATATCTCATCTGGGCTTCCCCTCTGTAACTATTGGCATCGATTCTATATCTGATCACCGTCCCATATATTTCCAATGGCGTCGAAAGGAATTTGGCCAGCACTTTCCTTTCAAATTTGATCATTCCTTTATTGAGAATCCGACATTTATCGATATGGTTTCATCAGCTTGGTGGGAGTCGGCCACTGATCCTCCTCAAAGCACTCCTTTTCACTTGTGAATGGCTCACATTCGCTCCAAAGTTAAATCTTGGCAGACTGCTGAAAAGAGAAAAAATCGGATCGAACTTATGAATATTCAGAAGATGCTCGAACTCCTTCATTCTGCTCATGATCCCAATATCATGACTTTCCACACGAGGTCACAGATATCTGATCTCTCCCGCAGGAAACTTCAATTATTAAAATTGGAGGAATCTTCCTGGCATCTCAAGAGCCGGGCTCTATGGCTTCATCTAGGCGATAGAAATACAAATTTTTTTCATAAATTCGCCAATTACAGAAGACAAACCAATGCTATTTGGCGGATCAATGATGGCAAGGGCAGATTCATTTATTCTCATCAGAACATTTCCAATGCGGCTGTCGCTCATTTCAAGTCCCAATACAGCAGGGGTAGGGGAAGTGCAATTCACGACATCCTATGGGGTATCGAGCTATATCCCTCCATGTTCGACGACTCTGGCAATGATCTCATTTATCAGCCAGTCACTGAAGAAGAGCTATATAAAATTATAAAAGCATTCAGCAAGGACAAATGTCCTGGGCCCGACGAATGGAATATTGAATTCTTCTTATGTTTCTTTGACATTCTCAAATCAGACCTATTAAAGATGATCGAAGAATCCCGTATCACAGGCTATATTCATCCTCATACTTCATCTACTCTGATTGCTCTCATCCCCAAGAAGTGTGATGTCGATACATTCTCTGACTTCCGTCCGATTTCCCTTTGCAACATATCTTTTAAGATTATATCTAAGATCATCGCTGAACGCATTAAGGGTTCACTGGCTATCCACCTCTCCAAAGACCAACACATTTTCCTCAAAGGGCAGAACATCATGGACGCTGTCGCTTCTACTCAGGAATGTATTTATTCTATGTTCTCTAAAAACATCGACGCGGCAATCCTAAAAATTGATTTACAAAAGGCCTATGATTGTATTGATTGGGGATTCATCCGATGTCTCTTGGCTCACATTGGTCTGAGGCCCTGCATGATATCATGGATTATGGCTTGTATCGAAGGAGTTAACTACGCCATCAACGTCAACGGGATTCCTACTCCTTTTTTCTCTGCCGAGAGAGGTCTTCGCCAAGGATGCCCTCTTGCCCCTATCATATTCATTCTTGCCATGAATTCCCTCAGTCTCCATATCAACAAAGCTGTCGATGATCAAAGTATTTCTCCCATTCGCATCAGCCGTCACACATCTCTTTCTCATAATCTTTTTGTTGATGATATTCTCTTATGTGCTATGCTTCAGCATCAATCATGGCAATGTCTATTTGAAATCATCTCCAATTTCCAGAAGGCCACAGGCCTCATTATCAACAAGCACAAATCGAAATTATATTACAATGGAGATCTTTCTGTTCTGATCACCAACATAGCTGATATGTTCGGCGTACAGGCTCTTTCTTTCATGAATGGCATCTCCTATCTCGGTTTTCTGCTCAAACCACACTATTCGACTACCGACTGGGAATGGTTGGTCCAGCGA
Source organism: Pinus taeda (assembly GCA_000404065.3). Classification (NCBI taxonomy): domain Eukaryota; kingdom Viridiplantae; phylum Streptophyta; class Pinopsida; order Pinales; family Pinaceae; genus Pinus; species Pinus taeda. The sequence goes on from APFE030873958.1 coordinate 356,390, forward strand.
TATTTCAACAAGATATCATCATGGGAATTCCGCGCATTATCATTGGTGGGCCGATCCACACTCTCTGTGTCGGTTCTAACGCATCTTTCGGTATACTGGGCTCACTTATTTTATATTCCGTCCTCCATCATTCGTCGTCTTAATCAGCTATCTGCATGTTTCATATGGGGCGGTAAATCCTTTCAGCATAAGTTTCACCTATCTAAGATAAAGGACATTTCCATTCCAAAACAACAAGGTGGATGGGGCATCAAGGATTTAAGACAATTTGGCTGTGCATTGCTCTGTCGCACTTTATGGCGAGGTATATATGGCACGTCCCCATGGAGCAACATCATCCGACACAAATATATGAAAGGTAAATGTATTGCATTTTGGTACAGGAAAGGTTCCATTGGCATTGGAACGGGATCTCCTATATGGCGCAGCATGAAGAAAATCGAAGCCCTCTTTCTCTCCCGTTTTCGATGGCGACTTCACTCTGGATCTAGGATCATCATTGGATTGGACCCTCTCATATGTGGACACAAAGACATTGTCATCCCGGATGATCTCATTCTACAGTTACAGCATCAAGGCATTTTTACATGGAACAAATTGATCAAAGAGTGGCATGGGTCCACACTGATATGGATGTCAAGCAATGATCTCTTTCTTACGAATTCGACGACGAGCTCGTGGAATACTATCTCAGCCTCATTATCTGCCAGAGGGCTCCATCGATATGGATCATCCGATCAACTCCAATGGACTGTCTGCGGTTTTCGGCGCCCTGTGACTGTTCGCGACATTTATTCTTTTCTATGCATGGACAGATTTCCATACTCTCTTCCAATTTTCCCATATATATTCTGGAAGGCATCATGTCCTCCCAAATATATACATTTTGCATGGCTGGTTTTTTATAACAAAAACCTTACATGGGAAAATCTTCGCAAACGCTCATGGCACGGAGCCAGCAGATGCCCTCTGTGTGGAAATGATGAAGAAACTAATCTACACCTGTTCATCAAATGTTCATCCTCTCTCCGAATCTGGTATGATCTGGCCCACAATTTTGGCTTTCATCTAACAGACTTTGATTCTATGCATGCAGCTATATCGTGGTGGAGCAAACAAAAGGGTAATAGACGCTTCCTCATTCTGCTATATTTATGGAACGTCTGGAAATGGCGGAATGATATCATCTTCAATGATCATCATTTGCCAAATACTATCATCACTGATAGTATCACAACCCAATGGCACTCTATATATGGATCCAAATGAAGACTGTCCTTATGCCTTCATGCATTTGAACATCTCTACCTTTTCCCACATTTTATATATCTGAATGTCTTATACGCATATTTTGATTCATATGTCTATCTGAATATATGATATATTCACTCATAACTCATATATGTACATATGCTTTTACAGCATCTGAACTATATTTTCTCAATATAATATTATGCTTTTTTTCTTCTGAAAAATCCCTTCATCAAAATGTACGACTCATTTCTTCGCGTCCACTCACTCTTTCACGTCTCCATGATCTTTTATGGCCTTCTGTTGCTTCACAACCAATAGAATATTACACAACTTTCTAACTAAAGCATCTGTATTTTCTAATTCAAGCAATAAACAACGAGAAATTTTATACCTGTTGTTCTGATTCATGGCCCTTTTAGACAAACTGCGGAGGCCAGGCTAGAACTGCCCCTCGCGAACACCCATGCATTATCTTGTCTATGAAGAAATGCCCTCGGCAACTTGACTGATAGAGCCTTGGCTATTGTTTTAAGCACAGAGGGAATGCACTCATCGAGATTACGCATATCCTCTGATAAATCATCCTTCAATCTATTGACTCTTGAATAAATAAATACGAAGCTTTGTCAAAACGCACATGGGTTGCGTATACAATTATGGTGATTCTTTTTTTTTTCTTTAAATGGAATTTCCACTTCTTTAGCGACAACTAGAGAAATCTGAAGTATGGGATGGCAGGGAAGCTCCAAACAATTACATTCTTTCTATTAAATTTTCTGCAGCATAATCAACCCTATTTTCTGCAGCATAATTAACCCTGGATAAGATGATGTTTCTTCCACCTGCAAGCAAAGCCCATTACCCATTACTCAAAAGGATCTCTGCGTATACATCGGAGAACTGTGAAAATCGATGACAACTCAAAGTCGATTCAATCACGCGATAATAGTTGCAGCTGAAAACGAAACTGGCGCGGCAAACCAATTCAAATTCCAAATTCAAATCACTGAACGAGGACGCGGGTTCACGATTCGTGTGGGGGAGTAACAACGACGCCATGAGATGAAACTGATTAACCATCCCCGATTTTGAAATTAAAATATCTAGAATTTGGGCGGGCGTTTTCAAAATTCAAATGACTATCGCATTAATGCAAATGCGGGTCCTGCAGGTCGCCTCAGTGTTTTCCGGTGGAGGTTGGAGTCATTTCCCGGCCGAAGGGCTTTCCCTTTACATGCCTATGTATGCATGGTGAATTCGCTATGCGATTGCCAGCAGACTTGAGGTCCCATCATAGTACTCTTAAACCGCATTAATGATGCTATCGTTCATGAAATAGCACTCGCCCCTTAGTCTCTAAGGCGCATATATATGTCATCCACAAGCTTTGTATTATTAGTTGCTTCAACAATTGATTATATGAATAAAGGGCTGCCTAAATAGCTCAAAAGAGCTTGAACGATTAGGTTTTATTTTGCTGGGGAGCATATAGTTTCTTTTAGAAAGTGGATTTAACATGAACCCTTTTACAAAAAAAAATCTACTAGAGAGAGAAATGGGTGCACTTTCTTTTGTACACAAATAAGAAAAGCACCCTTCTTTGTTTAGATGAAATATATATTCTAAAGTAGAATTCATGTGGGTCCAAGGGTGTGCCACCTTATCTTTCTATTGTGTACATTTGGCGTATGAATTTGGTGGGGTCTAGGAGAAGTGTGCTTCCACCTTTAGTTTAGCTGAAATATTTGTAACATCCATTGAAAGATCTTGTTACCACCCACATTAATAGTTTTGTTATGATCCTTGCATGATGCTAAGGTGGCACCCTACAGGATAAGTGCTCACTATCACCTTAACACGAATCCCCACTCTTTAGGCCAACTCCTACAAAGCCAATGGAGTGTTTCCTACAATCAAATATCCACCACCACTAGTTAGTAGACCCATGCTTTATAATACCTCTTGGGTAAAGGAGACTAGGAGTTAATTTTAGATTTCACATCAATTTGAAAATGAAAATTTATTGCATAAAATGTAGACCAATAAGTGAAAGACACTATGAGAAATATGTCCCGAAAAATCACAATAACTGAGTGTTGAGATCTATTGTGAAGCTTGAGATGAAATACCTTTCTCTAGGTCTTGGTATGTGGCTAAAGATGAAGAATTAACTTCTTGTTTTGATGCTTTAGACTTGTAACACTGTAGAAAAATGCAGAAACCAACAAGTTAAATCCCCTTTTGGTGCCACCCGCAAACCTATAAATGTTTAAATAAAATATGATTATTACACTATGGCACACTTCAAACCTATATCCTTGAGCAAAACTGGGTTAAAAAGTAAAATTTAAGGTGGAATAAGTCTTATAACATCGCCTTGAAATCTATTGGGAAAATGGGGTTTTGGCAATGAGGAGAGAGATTGCTCTAATGAAGGAAGAGGGGGGAGTCCCCGTTGAAAAATACACACAAAGAACAACCCTATCCTATATTTTAACAAGAAACATAGAAATCTTTCACCATATTTCTTTGCTAGAATAGACAAGGAGAAATGGTTATACAACTTGAATACATTCAAAAATAGTTCTACTGTTTATCATTGAGCTAAGAGAAAATATACTAATAAGATTTTAAAAAATATTACAAGAAAGTTTCATTGTACAATCACTGATGAAAGGTTTCAAGAACTGATGAGCATAAGAAAAGTGATGAACTTAGCCTTTAGGGTGCACATATAGACCATTCACAAGCTTTGTATTTAGAAAATTCAAGGAAAAAATATGGAGCTTTGATATTAGTTCCTTCAACAATTGTTTACGTGAGTAAAGGGTTGCCTAAATAGCCCATAAGAGCTTGAATGACTATGTTTCCTTGGAAGGCATAGGGGTGCGGTGCATAACTTCTTATGGAAGTTGTACCCACCATGTAACCCTTTTACAAAAAATTATATTGGGAGAGAAATAGGTGCACCTTCCTTTGTTTGGTTTTGATTAAAGCACCTTACTTCATGTTGATGGGACCAAAAATAAGAAAAACACCCCACTTTGTTTAGATTAAATATATTCTAGAAAAGAATTTATGTGGGCCTAAGGGTGCACCACCTTCTCCTATTATTCTTAGAGTACATTTGGGTGTATGAATTTGGTGGGGCTTAGGAGAAGCATGCTTCCATCTTTAGCATAGCTAAAATATTTGATAGCATCCACCAAAAGGCCCTTGTTACTGTCCAACTTAGTAGTCTCATTAAGGTCCTTACAAGATGCTAAGGTTACACCACACATGACAAGTGCTCATTGTCACCTCAACACAAGTCCCCACTTTTTAGGCCAACTCCTACAAAGACAAGGGAGGTTTCCCTATACTAAAACATCCTATACTACATGTTAGTATACCAATGTTTTATAGTAACTCTTGGGTGATGGAGTCTAGGAGTTAATTTTATATTTCTTTCCAATTTGAAAATGAATATTTACTACAGAAAATGCATACCAACAAGTGAAAGACATTCTAACTATGGGAAATAAACCCTAAAATAGCACAATACTAAGTGTTGAGAGCCCTTACCAAGCTTGAGATGTAATACCTTTTTATAGGTCTTGGTATGTGGCTGAAGACGAACAATTATCTTGTTTTTTTTTATGCTTCTGACTTGCAAAACTGCAAAAAAATGCAGAAACCAACAAGTTAGAACCCCTCTCATCCACAAACCTCTAAATGTTTAAATAAAATATGATTATTGGGTGGAAGTGTTAGGGCGATGAAATATGCACAGAATGAGTAGTTCAACACTTGAAAATAATAACTAATATGAAGATATCCAGATCTAGAAAATATCATTCAAGAATAGGGGCCAAATCCCTGCTATAATGGAAATCCAGATTTTCTTTTATGCATAAATTTAATTTCCAACAAGCTAGTAACTAATTTGTCCACCATAAAAAAGTTCAATTAATGCTCAAAAGTGAAGAAAATTGAAGGGTTTGAAATATACCTTTAGAGTCAAAACCCTTTTGAGAGGGTTTCACTTCTCTGTTGGAAACACTGAGAAGGGGGTTAAATCAATATCACATTACTTCTGACAATTTTTCACTTAGTTAATCTTGACACTGAATTCACATCACATAATCAATCATCCACAATATATGAAAACAAAGATTAAAGTTTAAATCAAAATTTAAAGAAGAAATACTTGAAAATTATCTTTAATTTATTACTATCTTTTGAGAGGGCACCAATCCTCTGTAAGCATCAAATTACAAAAATTGCAGGCTCTAACCTCTCAAGAAGATGCTGATACTAATCCTCAGTAAGCACCAACTTACAGTAATGGTGGGCTCCAACTTGAACTTAGCCTTTAATACACTAGAACTTGGACTTCAAATTAGGCTTGAACTTGGCCTTCAGGACATCAAGACTTGGCCTTCAAACCATGCCTAAACTAAATCTTCAAATAGTAGAACTTAGCTTTGAAACTTGGCCTTCAAACAACATAAATATTCTCTTGAAGCTCGGACTTCAAAAAACAATACTTAGCCCTAAAACTCAACCTTCATAGGGACAAATCTCAACCCTCAAATTAGAATTGTAACTTGGCCTTAAGACAGGTCTGAAACGTTGCTTCTACAGGGACAAAATTCGGTCCTCAAGACAGGCATGAAGCTCTACCTTCTCCTCACTAGAACTCAACCTTCTCGGCCTCCAAAGAAACCTATACTCAATCCTCAAAAACAAACCTTAAACAAACAAAAAACCCTTCAAAATATGTGCCAAAATCTTTCCATAGAAAGTTTCTTCAACTTGGCTTCACTTCACTTCTTCTTGGTTCATGAGGTATGAACTTCAAACCCTCTCCTTCACTCTCTGAAACACAAAATTGAATGCTTCAGTTGAGTGGTTAGAAATGATCATTCTCACACCTATTTATGGTGCATTTGGATGCTAGGCTAAGGTCGACTTTTCCACTAGCTGGGTTGATTGGTGCAACTGGAAGAATGTATAGTGAATATTCAAAAATCATTTCTCCTCAACCGCAAGGAATTAGAAGGCATGCCATATATCATTGGAAAGGTCTCGGAATAAGATTTCCAACCATATATCTTATGCTCCCATTTAAGCTAGGTACTTGGAGTAAACATGTCTTCAAATATAGGGTATCCAAATGAGGCCTTCTTGTACTTTGGTTGGGTCAGATTGGCAAAATATTTCATATATAATCATTCCTATGGAATTAAAGGGAGTGCCATATACCGTTGGAAATGTCCCAGAATCTTCTACCTAACTATGTAATTTCCTCTTTCATTTGGACAACCTTTGACATCAATAACAACAATTTTCAACATGACCATGTAAATTTGTTGCTATAAATTGAATTTGCAAACCTGTAAAACCCTTGTACAATGCCTTGAATTGCTTCAAATCAATCTTCCTACATAAGACATAAAAACCATACCTTCCTTGGGGCAACTAGATAAGATTTGAGCGCAACCCAAGTGATGAAACTAGCTGAAGAATCTAAAATGGAGCTCAAGAAAGTGAAATATTTTTGTATTTTTAAATAAATAGAATTTTGGATTTTTTTTTTTTTTTTTTTTTTTTTTTTTTTTTTTTTTTGTATTTTTGTATTTTTGTATTTTTGAATAAAATGGTTGTAGGTGAGACTTACATTTTCCTTTTAAATTACCTCTTCTGGTGTTAGATTGCAATCACAACCTCTTCTAAATCAACCTTGTATTTTCACACTAAGATGTGAGTTTGGAGTTAAAAAAACTTGTCACACTCATTGTAGTCTAGAATGATGTATTGGTTCCCAAACCCAACTAGGAGAGATTTCATCTTAGAATACCTTTGACAAATGTATCCACTATGAAATTAAGAGAGATGTTATCATTGATGGAGAAACAGTCGACAAGGATTAGTCCAACAATAAGATTTTGATAAACCAAACCCAACAAAATGAAAGTGAAGTGAGGACTAGTACCCTAACCTTCCTCTTCGACGTGACTATGTAGACCCTCAATGGATCTATCCAAAAAAATTGTATGATTAGGAAAACTTTGCAATTATTTTATGAACAACAATTTTTTACGTGGCTAATAAGAAGAATAGAAGAATCAATCCATAAGCCAAGTTGTTTGCACCTAGAAAGTTATTCTTATGGAATGGTGATCTTACAATCCATAACACACAAATGAGATCAAGAACTAGTCTCATATAATTTCTAATGGCTAGTTTGAAATGCTCTCTCCAGAGTAATGATTTGACTTGTCATCCACAACTTGGAGGCTAAGTCATTACAATAATTAATTTTACAATTGCTTGAAACCCTCATAAGAGAAGTGATACAATTCCCCAATGGTCTAGCACCCTAAGAAACAACTCCAATTAAACCTCAAATAGTGCTTATTAACCTTCAAAATATGCCTCAAACAAGGATTTGTGCCCATACCACCACTCAAGGCACTTTCATGAAACATGGGAATGAATTTCCAAGCCCAAAAATGGGTTACAAAATCCCCTAAAAGCAAAGTGACATCAAACATACGAGGAGGATGATTTTGGCTTGAGTGTGCAACATTCCTCTTGGAATTGGCTTGAAGTAACTTGAAATAATTTTTAGATTCCTTAAGAGGCCCAATGACTTGTTTTCCTTGCTCAACATTTTCTTGGGACAAAATTTATGACCTCCAATAGCTAGGAAAAGGTGGACACTTCCTTTAGTACTTGGGCCAAACTTTGCTTGATTTGACTTGTCATCCACAACTTGGAGACTAAGTCATTACACTAATTAATTTTACATTGCTCAAAACCCTCATAAGAGAAGTGATAAAATTATCCAAATGTATGGCGCCCTAAAAAAAAACTCAAATTAAACCTCAAATAATGCTTATTAACCTTCAAAATATGCCTCAAACAAAGACCCATGCCCATACCACAAGTCAAGGCACCTCCATGAAACATGGGAATGGATTTCCAAGTCCAAAAATGGGTCACAAAACCTTCCAAAAGCAAAGTGGTGTCAAACATATAAGGAGGATGATTTGGCTTGAGCATGCGATGTTCCACTTGAAATTGGCTTGAAGTGACTTGAAATAATTTTTAGATGCCTTAAGAGGCCCAGTGACTTACTTTCCTTGCTGAACATTTGTTTGGGACAAAATTAACCTCTAACAACTAGTTAAAGGTGGACGTCTCCTTTACTTGGCCCAAACTTTGCTTGATTTGTCCCTTTTGCTAGTAACTTTCCTTTTATTGAGTAGTTGACCTTTTTCTCATTAAATTAGCCCCAATGGCTAGATTTGACTACTTGGATGTGTTGAATTTTGTAACTATGGCCTGTATTCATAACTATTATTTTTGTCCTTAATTTATTTATAAAGCATGTTCTTCATGCTTAGGTCAACATAAAATTTTGTAAAGGATGTTCTTCTTGATTTTCAAAAGAAGAAGATTTGATTTTTTTAAATTAGAATTTTTGGCTCCAAAAGAAGCCAAGTCAACCTCTTCAAGTGATCAAGTCGGCTCAGCTCTCAAAGCTACCCATTTGGCCTCTCAAGAAGCATATATATATACATGGTTTGAACTTTTTCCATGGTGCAATTCAGATCTCCTCATAAGAGAAAGATATGTTTTGTTTAAACAAACGAACTAGATAAGAAGGATGAGTTCAAGGATAGATCTCTATCTCAAGTGCAGGACCAGATTTTCTAAAATTCTTGCCTACATAATCTTTGTGGAACAACGAATTCCTGAGGAAAGATTCTAAGATAGACATGCATAATTGTTGAGGTGCAATGGAATTGCAGAGACGAATTTATGAATGAAGAAGGATGAATTATGCCCTAGAACAAACCAGAGCAAGTTTCTTCAGCTAGATGATTTAATTGACTAGGAGGATGGACTAGGTTTGACCTAGTGTTTCAATTAGATGTATTTATGTTGAACTGAATAATTTCTCTAAGGAACGGTTGTTGGGTTTTCCCCCATGTGGATTTTCCAAGGTTAAACTCGTGTTCTTGTGTGGCTATACCTCTTTATGATTATCTAGCATTTTGTTTAATTGTTTAAGTTCTTTGAGTAATTGTTTTATGATGAATAATACATGTAAGAAAAAATCAATCTAAGAAAAATCATAAGAAACAATTATCAATGTAGAGGACAAATCAACATGGTTTCAGGGTTATGGTGAAAGAGCAACCCTTGAAGTAGAAATATTCTATGCTTCAATTCATCATTTAGGGCTTAATTTGTCAACTAACCCTAGATGCCCTAGTTTTAGAGTCTCATCCCAAAACGTAATGACCCCATTCGCTTAAGAGAAATAAGACAGGGTTTTGTTAGCCTAATAAAGTTCTCGTAGGCTAAGGTGGAGAAAATTTTAATAAGGGAACATGATTTGTGTAGGAAAAACATTATAATTGCTTAAGGGGTGAAAAATGGGACATATCCTAGGCCAATGAAAAGTCAATTTCATTTTATAAATTGAAAAGTTCCTAAAATGACTTTATAAAAGTTAGAAGGTAAAATGGTGGCAAAAGTGGCCGATAATTTATAAAAGGGGAAAAGTGATGAGTCTCTCCTCATTTTATCACTTGCAATTTGAGAAAAGTTTTTGGAGAATTTTGGAGAAAAACTTAGGGTTTGAGAAACCCTAGCCGCCATTTCTAGCTTCAGTGTTGAAACTATACACCCTAGTTGGTTTAGATAGTAGAATCACTCAGATTTCACCATTGTGCTACCAAAGAGAAGAGGATTTGCTAAAGATAATGGAGGTAAAAGGTGTTATTAGTTGATTTTATCTTCTAATCTCAATTTTTTCATATATCTTTGATAGGTTGAAGATACACAAGAAACTACGAAGGGACCAAGCCAAATTGAGTTATAAGGAAGATGAGTTTGTGAATAAAGAGGGCCAAAAACCTAGTGCTTGAAAGAAGGTCAAGTTCATCTATTCAGAGGCATGCATATCTTTGTGTGGATTGTTAGTTATATAACTACTGTAGTTTGGGTTGAGTTGCATAAAAGAGGCCAAAATCTATTGTTGATAGGGATTGTGTAACCCCAACTTCACTTGCTGAGTGTATTTGTGAAGAAAAAGAGTGTCGAGTTGTTGATAGTTAAAGGACAAGTTTCCCTCTTATTACTGTGTGTGCCAACACAATCTAAAGTCAGTCAAGGCCAATCTCCATACTGCTGAAGGGGACGAGTACACACTCATTTTGGTAGATGATAGCACTAGATCAAGCTTGAGAACAGGGACACCAGACAGTCGGGGGTGAGACTTCACAGGCTGGGGTAAACACCCTTACTATTACATCCATGTAAAGGTTCCCTAGGTATCACACTTTCAGAGTCATAGAGGTTTTGACAAGGCACAAGGTGATGGTTTTGATCAATGGTGGGGCATCCCACAACTTCATAGATGCAACCATGGTAGATCAGAGGGAGATTTCAATGGAGGAGTTTGATGGTTTCACAATACCCATAATAGGTGGCCAACAAATGGACTGCACCAGATATGTCCCCAAACTGAAGCTAACCATGGGGAATTATACAATGACAAATGAATTCTTCATGGAGGACTTACCAAACACTAATGTGATGCTAGAAATTTAATGGCTCTATTATGTTGGGAGGTATACTATGGATCAATGCAGCATGGAGATGGACTTTAAAGATCTAGTGGATAACATGAAGGTTGTCTTGAGGGCCATGCATTAGTATCCACTGGAGATAGTGTCATCTAATAGCATGGAAACAGTGTTGAAGTGGGGTGACATTGAGTGGGCAGCCGAGTGCTTCATTACAAAAAATAGACAACCAGAACAATGGTGACAACATCGAGACAATATTAAGGTATTTCTCTGTAAACAATAGAAGGTTTTTTCTGACATTCCTCCAGGTAGATCATGAGACAAAGGTTTTAAATATGTTATATAGTTGGAGGAAGGAGTACTAGATGTCATTACCAGCCCCTACCGACATCCTAAGGTTTACAAAGACAAAATCAAGAAGGAAATTAAAGAGTTGTTGAGGTTGGGTCACATTCGGCCTAGTTCCAGACCTTTTGCTTCTTCAATGGTAATGGATAAGAAGGACGGTACCTTGTGAATGTGTATGGACTATTGGGATCTTAACAATAGGACAATAAAAAACCAATATCCTATCCCTACAATAGATGAGTTGATGGATGAGTTGAGGGCAACCAAATATTTTTCGAAGATAGATCTTCATTCATCCTACCATACGATTCAAGTTTGGGAGCAAAACATCTCGAAGACAACTTTCAGGTGCCATTATGGGCACTATGAGTTCTTGGTTATTCCATTTGGGCTAACCAATTCCCCCACAACCTTTCAATCATGCATGAACCATCTGTTCAACAAATAATTGCGGAAGTAATTTCTAGTTTTCTTTAATGATATATTTTTCTACAACAAGACTTGGGGGGACCATCTAGTGCACTTAGATGAGGTGTTGGGGATTCTGGACAAACAAGAACTATATGCAAAGGAGTCCAAGTGTGAGTTTGACATGACAAAGATACTCTCTTTGGGGCATGTGATTGGGAATGATGGGTTTTAGGTCCATCAAGAGAATATTAGGGAAATCATCGAATGGCCTACCCCAAAAATGTAACTGAGCTTAAAAAATTCCTTGGCCTTTGCACATACTATAGAAAGTTTGTTAAGGGTTTCTCGTAGTTGACATTGCCTCTTACAGACCTCACCAAACAAGGGGCTTTTAGTTGGATTGATAGAGCATAGGAAAAATTTGAGAAGATGAAGCAGGTGATGAGTTTGTGCCCTGTGCTTACACTACCAAATTTCACCTAGCCAATCATGCCAGAATGTGACACTTCAAGGACAAGAATAGGAGAATTTTTTATGCAAGATCACCACCCCATAGCGTTTGAGAGCTGCAAACTCAGAGATTATGAGCGATATTATTTCATTTATGACAAAGAGATGCTGGCCATTATGCATGCATTAACCATGTTAACATAATATCTCGTGGAGAACAAGTTCAAAATAAAGGAAATCATAATAGCTTGAGGTTCCTAATGGAGAAAAAGGAGCTAAGTGAGAAATAACAAAAGTAGATTAACAAATTGCAGGCCTATGAATTTGAGATCGAGTATGTCAAGGGAAAAAATAATGTAGTATTAGATGCCCTTTCAAGGATGCTACCCACTCTCTCACTTGTGGAGATAATAACTGATTGGAAGTTGCTGCTGCTTGTAGAATATTCCAAAAATAAATTCTCTTGTGAGATTTTGGATGGATTGATAAGGATGACATATATTGGGTCATGGACGACATCATTTACTACAATAACCAAATCTATTTGGTACCAAAATCATAGCTCAAGGAGCATATTATGCAAGAAACTCATAACTTACCTTTGGCAGAACACCCATGGTACTTAAAACCCTATAGGAAAATCAAGGATAGGTTCACTTGGAAGCGCATCAAGTTGAATGTGTTGATATTTGTGAAGTAATGCACATTTTCTAGCAAAACAAATATGATCATACTCATCTAGCAGGGTTGTTACAACCACTTCCGATCCTTGATTAGAAATGGGAGAGCATTTATACAGACTTTATCATTGGGGTACCTTAGGTGTAGGGTAATAACTGCATATATGAGGTGGTGGGCAGGCTTACGAAGTTCACACACTTCTTTGCCATACCATCTAAATATTCAGTAGCATAGGTGGCCAAGATGTTCTTCAGGGAGGTCTTCCAATTGCATGGGTTGTCGAGGACCATTGTGAGTGATCGAGGCAATAGATTTATGGGAAAATTTTGGCAAGAGTTATTCAGACTTGTGGGGACTGAGATGACACTGAGTGCTATTTACCACCCACAGGCCAGTGGATAGACCATGCTAGTTAAAAAGTGGTTGGATCTAGAACTATGTATTTGGCCAACAGAAGGCATGGGTCAAGTGGTTGCATCTGAGGGAGCACTGCTACAACACCACTTTCTACATGTCTATTGGTATGATGCCCTTCAAACCACTATACGAATATGATACCCCAACATTTGTAGATCATGTATTTGGGGATATTTGTGCCCCTTTGGCTAAATATTAGATCCAGGAGGGCCAAGATATCTTACGAGTCCTCAAGGACAAATTGTAGATGAATTAGAATCAACAAAAAGTGTATGCAGACAGGCACAAGATAGAGCACAATTTTGAAGTGTGACACATGGTATATCTTTGCCTTCAACCCCATAGGAAATCATCACTCAAAACAAAGGGGGAAGAAAAATTCAAACTCAGGTTTTACAGCAATATAGAATCGTGAGACGAGTTGGGGAAGTGGCCTATGAGCTTGAGCTTCCTAAAGGATGCAAAATTCAAAATGTATTCCATTTTTTGTGCCTCAAAAAGGCCTTAGGGAAACATATATTTACTTCCACTGAGCTCCCACCATTGGATGATGAAGGAGAACTAATTATGGTTCTGGACGAGATTTTGGAGGCTAGGGAGTAGAAGTTGAGGAATAGGAATGTGAAGGAGTACCTGGTGAAGTGGAAGAATTTACTTGTTAAGGACGCCATATGGGAGGGTGAAAAGGTGCTTAAACATCCAGAGTTGAAGTTGCTTGAGGGAAAGAAATCTTGGGTAGGGAGGACTATAATGTCCCCATCTGCTTAGGAGAGATAAGACGAGGTTTCAATAGCTTAATAAAGTTTATGTAGGCTAAGGCGAGGAAAAATTTAATAAGGGAACATGATTTGCCTAGGAAAATCATTATAATTGCTTAAGGGGTGAAAAAGGGGACATTCTAGGCTAATAAAATGTCACTTTCATTTTATAAAGTGAAAATTTCCTAAAGTTACTTTATAAAAATTAAAAGGTAAAATGATGACAAAAGTGACCACTAGATTATAAAAGGGGAAAAGTGAGGAGTCTATCTTCATTCTATAACTTGAAATTTGAGAAGATAAACTTTTGGAGAGTTTTGGAAAGAAATTGAGGGTTTGGGAAACACTGGCCATCATTGCTAACTTCAATGTTGAAACTATACACCACAATTGGTTTAGAAAGTGGAATCACTCAGATTTCGCCATTGTGCTACCAAGGAGAAGAGGATTTGCAGAATGTAATGGAGGTAAAAAGTGTTATCAATTAATTTAATCTTGAAATAACAAATTTTTCATATCTTTGATTGGCTAAAGATACCCAAGAAACTACCAAGGGGCCAAGCCAAATCTAAGCTATAAGGAAGACAAGTTTGTGAATAAAGAGGGCTAGAAACCTCGTGCTTGAAATAACCACAAGTTTGCTAGAATAGGGTCGAATCTCATCACCAAGAGAAGGTCAAGTTCATATATTCAGAGGCATGAATATCTATGTGTGGGTTGCTAGTTATATAACTACTGTAGTGGGGGTCAAGTTACATTAAAGAGGCCGAGATCTATTGTTGATAGAGGTTGTGTAACCCCAAATTCACTAACTGAGTGTATTTGTGGAGAAAAAGATTGTCAAGTTACTGATAGCTGAAGGAAGAGTTTCCATCTTGTTGTCGTGTGTGTCATCACAATTTAAAGTCAATCAAGTCTAAGCTCCATCTTGCTAAAGGGGATGAGTACACACTCATTTGGTAGCTAAGAACATGTGTAAAAGAAAGTATGAGTTATGTCTTGTAGCTGAAGATTATATCCAAGTGGAGTCTGTTATGGGATGGGGATGAGTTTGTATCTGTAGCTTGCTTGAACTATTGGAAATAGACGTTGAGTGGATTGATATACATTGGTTCAATTTCATGGGTATGTGCATCCTGAAAATGGAATTCAAGTTGTTAATTGTAACCAGGTTACTCTTCATATTTTTTTCTCTGCTCTCTTGACTTGATGACTATGTAATGCTTGCACATTTGGTTAATATATTTATGGTTTGCTATATTGGAGAAATAATTATTTAAATGGATGTAGCATTCATATTCCAGTGATAAATTATATACTGGTGTCTATGGAATTACACTACTTGAGTTGGGTTGTATATACATATATTTAATTTGGCTCTATGATTTATTTATTTTGTGGAAAACAAAGAATACACCCACAATAGTCTACTCACAAACTATTTGAAAAATTGTCTCACCGGGAAAATTCCATTAACTCAAAAATCACAGTGGTATTTTTGGGCCATTTTCATGAGGGGACAAGTTGTGAAAACTCCTAGATCTAACAATCTCAGGAATCCTACTGCAATCAACTGAATCTACTTCACCTAGATCGTAAATTACATTATGCACTTATTTCATATTTCTTGTTGAAACATTAAAGTAATTACTGAACTAGCAACACCAAATTAAATCACTCTAAAACGTAGAAACTGAGCAAGGAAATACAAACACATAGGACACTATTATTTTGGACAAATGTCCCTGAAAAAATCAAACTTCAGAATACTGGTGTAGCAGTTCTGAGGGTTTATTATTATTAAGAAACAGTTAAATCTGAATACATCTATGGATTCCCAACTGGAAATTCAAACAACAAGAAAATTTGGTAGAGATATTCCCTAAGAAATCTTGACACTCGTGTTGTCTGCACTTGTGTTCTTGCACTTGAGCATTCCTGCACTCACGCATACCTCCACTTGCTAGTTCCTGCACTCACACATTCCTATACTCGCGCATTCTTGCACTCGCGAGTTCCTGCACTCACGCGTCTTGCACTTGTGCATTCCTACACTTCACACATTCCTGCACTTCACACATTCTTGCACTCTTGTTCCTGTACTTGCGAGTTCCTACACTCGCGCATTCCTGCACTCACGAGCTCCTACACTTGCACGTTCTTCCACTCGTGTTCCTGCACTCGTGCGTTCTTGCACTTGCGAGTTCTTGCAGTCGTGTTCCTGCACTCGCATACCTGCATTCGGATTCCTATACTCGCGTTCCTGCACTCGCACGTTCTTATACTCGCAAGTTCCTGCAATGGGAATAACTTAGCCCCTTGCTACTGCCTCTCCATATCTAGAAATCTTCCTTTGGATCACTTTTCCTACCCCTCTACTGCAAAGGATCTCTTCGATTAGAATATCCTCCTTAGAACTTTTCACTTCAGAAATTCGATATCTTGATCTCTCAGTGTATTTTCCAAATGACCCTCAAACACCTTCTTATATCTTCTTGTTGGACAACCAATGACCTAGATTAACTCCTAATCAAAGGTTCAAATCATTTTGACTTGATCTCCATCTTTATCTAGAAGATTCACCCACAATTAGATCAATACCCATTAATATTTTAATTTTCCTAAGTTTGGACTTAGGAACCCCATTAAAAATATTAATTATTTTAATATAATAGTCTCTGGATGGAATTTCCCAAAACGGTTTTGGGTTCTTTAGAATGCATGTGCCCAAGCCTCCTTGCAAAACTTGAGGCTTTGAGTGCATCCAATGCTACCCAAAATCAACACTCCCTCTTAGTGAGGAATGTGCTCTAGCAATATACGTCGTTGCATACTGCTCTGACTATGAAGCATCATCCTCTGCGCTATTGATGTCTGACACGCTATCCACCAACAACTACGATGTTGCTGCTACTGTAATACTACCTTTGACACTACCACTGCCAATGCTACATTTGTACTACAACTCCCTCTCAAATGCAGCATCTACTATGCTGCTAGCACTGCCACTTCTAACATTGCATATGTACTGAAACACGGCCACTGAGAGAAGCAACCAAAAACACGCAAAACTAGATAAGTATCCTATGGATACACCTTGGTGCTAAAAGTGTGGCTGCTGCTAAACCCATGTTGTCTTCTGAAGCTCTGCATTGTGCCTCCATGCATTGTTGCCGCTTTGCTATGCGTTGCTCATGTTCTGGCACTACTAACTACTGCATCTGTCAAATCAACACTCCATGGCACCAATTGAGAACTCCTCCATCCCGCTACTACTGATCATGGGCTCCTATAGCAAGGTGATGATCCAAGAGGTGGGCTCCTCAAGGATCCTGCCCATCTGTAGCTCTATCGAACTACAATTCTAAATCAGCTCACCTCCCTCAAGGAGGTATCTTGGATGTCATGGTGAACTCGTCCTCTTGTTTGATCTTTGCGGTTGCAACCTTAGGATCGTGCTTCTCATCCTTGTCCTTTTTCTTCAAAGGACACTGGCATGCATAGTAGCCCATCTCGCCACATCTGAAACACTTCACCTTGGATATTTCCTTCTTTCGTCTTTGTTGCCCCTACTACCCCTTCAATGCAAGGTTTATGTTATCCTCCTCCTCTACTTTGGGCCTCGACCCACTGCTGTTGCTGCTTTTGTCAAGTTTGACCTTGACCAGGTCTCTCCTCGACTCTTCTTGTTTTAGAGCTACCCACATCTCATCCTAATCTGGCAATGCTTTTCTGCCCATGATACTCTTGACAAAGACTTTCCATTCATCTAAGATAGAATTTAGAGCTAGTCTCACTAACTCTAAATCCTGAGGTGTATGCGTTGCAACTGAAAACTCATCACAGGTCTCCTTCAGCTTGGTGAGGAATGGATCCACACATTCTCCCTTCTACATCTATGCAGATCTAAACTTCTGTTCCAAGTACATCTTCTACTACTCAGAAGATCCCTGATACAATGTGGCCAAGGCATCCCACATCTCCTTAGTAGTCCCTTTGCTAGGAACGTGACACACCACATGATCCTTGACTCCATCCAGGATCATCCTTTTGGCCTTTTTCATCTAAGCTCTATAATTATTTAGTGGATTTGCATCCGTAGGGACAACTACCACACTATCAACATATGTCTTGAGGGCATGCTCATCTAGAAGGAAGGCTATTCTAGCCTTCCAAATGACGTAGTTGGAAGCTTCGTCCAACCTATCCTAATCCCTCAAGCCACTAGTTTCCATATCCTTCGAAAATTATCGAACAAATCCCTCTTTCTCCTTACTGTGTAGCTTCTAGGCTGACTTATGCACTCCCTGATGGAGCTGGTAATTTTGTTGCTCCTTCGCTGCTCAGCAAACGAGAAATACTAATTTCCTCAGCAAGCAGACACTAAGGAAGTATTCCCTCACTGTGTGATTTGTTTTCTTCTTCTGACAGATTTTCTGCCCAACACTTAGTTTGCAGAAAACTGCTTCCCTATGGCTCTGTGCTAATGCTCTGCGTGGTTCCCTCTGCCTTGGAAAATTCTCGATCCGATAGTCTTATCTCTCTATCAGCTCACTTAGAGAGATGCACTCACTAAAATATAACCCTCCTGGCTAGAACTGCGCAATCCCTTAGAGGATTCAAACTACTACTTGCTTAGCAAGTTAGACCTTGCTTCAGTTCTAGATCCACTCTTCTTGTTTCACAACCACAACTCTGATACCATGTGAAAATTTCTAGATCTAACAATATCAGGAATCCTACTGCAACCAACTAAATCTACTTCACTTAGATCGTAAATTACATTACAAACTTATTTCAGATTTCTTCTTGAAACATTGAAGTAAATTACTGAAGTAGTCTATGCCAAATTAAATATGATTCTGAAACATAGAAACTAATCCAGGAAATACAAACACATAGGACACCATTATTTTTGTAAAAATGCCCTCGGAAAAACCTAACTTGGGAAAATTGGTGCAACAATTATGAGGGTTTATTATTATTAAGCAGAAGCTAAATCTGAGTACATCTATGGATGCCCAACTGGCAATCCAAACAACAAGAAAATATGCAGAGATATTCCGTAAGCAACCACGACACTCGTGTTTCCTACACTCGCGTCCTTGCACTTGAGCAATCCTGCAGCCATGTTCCTACACTAGCACGTTCCTGCACTCGTGGGTTCCTACACTTGTGAGTTCCCACACTCACACATTCCTGCACTCACGTGTTCCTGCACTCGCATTCCTACAGTCACACGTTCCTGGATTTCATGTGTTCCTGCACTTCACACGTTCCTGCACTTCAGGCGTTCCTGCACTCGCAAGTTCCTGCACTCGCGAGTTCCTGCACTCATGCGTTCCTACACTTGCGTTCCTGAACTCGCGCGTCCTTGCACCCACACATTCCTGTACTCGCGAGTTCCTGCACTGGGAATAACTCAACCTCTTGCTACTGCCTCTCCGGATCTGTAAATCTTCTTCTGGATCACTGTCCTTGCCCCTCTACTACAAAGGATCTCTTCGATCATAATTTCCTTATGAGAACTTCTCACTTTAGAAATTTGATCTCA
The DNA here is from genome assembly GCA_000404065.3 of Pinus taeda. Classification (NCBI taxonomy): domain Eukaryota; kingdom Viridiplantae; phylum Streptophyta; class Pinopsida; order Pinales; family Pinaceae; genus Pinus; species Pinus taeda. The sequence goes on from APFE030873958.1 coordinate 375,853, forward strand.
TGATCTCTTGGTGTATTTTCCAAATGACCCTCAAACCCCTTCTTATATCTTCATGTTGGACAACCAACGACTTAGATTAACTCCTAATCAAAGGCTCAGATCATTTTGACATGATCTCTGTCTTTATCTAGAAGATTCACCCACAATTAGATTAATACCCATTAATATTTTAATTTTCCTAAGTTTAGACTTAGGAACCCCATTAAAAATATTAATTATTTTAATATAATCATCTCTAGGTGTAATTTCCCAAAACGGTTTCTAGATTCTTCAGAATGCATGTGCCCAAGCCTACCTCCAAAATTTGAGGCTCAAAGAACATCTGATGCTATCCCAAATCAACACTCCCTCTTAGTGAAGAATTTTCTCTAGCAATATACGTTGTTGCATACTCCTCTGACTCTGAAGCATCGTCCTCTACACTGCTGATGTCTGACATGTTGTCCACCAATGCCTGCATCGCTTTTGCTACTCTATTGTTGCCTTTGACACTGCCACTTGCAATGCTACATTTGTACTACATCTCCCTCTCAAATGCTGCATCTGCTATGTTTCTAGCACTGCCACTGCTAACATTGCATCCATATTGCAACTCAGTTGCTGAGAGAAGCAATCGAAAACACCCAAAACTGGATAAGTATCATGTGGATACACCTTGGTGTTGAAAGTCTGACTGCTGTTATACCCACATTGTCTTTTGAAGCCACTGCATCGTTTAAGCTCTGCACTGTGCCTCGACGCACAATTGCCTCTCTCCTATGCATTGCTCATGTTTTGGCGCTACCAACTACTACATTTGTCGAATCAACACTCCATGGCACCAATTGAGAACTCCTCCATCCTGCTGATACTGATCATGGGCTCTTGTAGCAAGGTGATGATCCAAGAGGTGGGCTCCTCAAGGATCCAAGAGGTGGGCTCCTGTAGCAAGGTGATGATCCAAGAGGTGGACTCCATATGTTGCTAGCACTACCACTACTAACACTGCATCCATACTGCAACTCAGTTGCTAAGAGAAGCAACCGAAAACACCCAAAACTAGATAAGTATCATGTGGATACACCTTGGTGTTGAAAGTCTGAATGCTACTATACCCACGCCATCTTCTGAAGTCACTACATCGTTTAAGCTCTACATTGTGCCTCCATGCACTATTGCCTCTCTCCTATGCGTTGCTCATGTTCTGGTGCTACTAACTACTACATTTCCCAAATCAACACTCCATGGCACCAACTGAGAACTCCTCCATCCCGCTACTATTGATCATGGGCTCCTGTAGCAAGGTGATGATCCAAGAGCTGGGCTCCTCAAAATCAGCCCACCTCCCTCGTGGAGGTATCTTGGCTGTCATGGCGAAATGTACGAATTTACAGGGTAAGTTCCTCAGATAGAACATCAAAGGACACAACTCACAAACAGATCACAAATCAATACACCAGTATTCTTGACGTGGTTAAAACCATCAAAGAGGGAAACAGTCCATGACCTGAGCCAACATGGCCACTTCAGGCAATTTATTAATAAAAGAAATAAAATTTACATAAGCTTCTCTCATGAACGGTCACCTTACAAACGACCCTCCATGCTCTTTAAATAGAGACCGGACCAATCAGGTGTTAAGCCATGGATCAAGCATCGGTAATACCAAGGAGAGAATGAACCGTTAGATCACTTCATGTCTAGAACATATCGTGACCATCAAATTGTAAGTTACAAATGTACTTAGTAAAGAAACACACTTTACCTAACTCTACACTAGACCAAGTTATACTTAACTATTTCCTATGTGTTGAAATATCCTAACATCCCCCCTTAAGAACAACTCGGGATAGGATTGAAGGATGTACAAATATGACACAATAGGAGAAGGAAGGAGACATTAGAGCTTATCCTGCCTTAGTGACAACTTCCTGAATTCCAACCATAAATTGAAGTTTAGTAAACTTCACCTCAGTGAGAGCCTCTGTAAAGATGTCTGCAACTTGATCATCGGATGAACAATATTGTACTTCAAGAAAATGGTCATGAATGAGCTTTCTGATGAAGTGCATGTGAAATTCAATGTGTTTGTTGTGCTGATGTTGGACTGGATCTTTGCATAGTTGAATGGTACTTTGATTATTACACCAAAGTGTAGTCGGATGCTGCTGCTGAAAGCCAAACTCTGACAGGATCTGATGAAGCCACATGGATTCCTTACTAGCTTCTACGGTGCCACAATACTCTACTTCTACTGAAGAAAGAGGAATGGCACTTTGTTTCTTGTAATCCCATGTAATAGGTCTAGAACTAGGAGTGAAGACATAACCTGCAGTAGAATTCCGATCATCAGGGTCACCAACCCAATCGAAATCATTGAAACCAACCAATAGAGGAGATGCTTCTGTACTGTAATGAATCCCAAACTGAACTATACCTCGAACATAAAAAAGTATTATTTTAGATGCTTTCCAATGACTTTCATGTGGGTTTTGCATAAACCGAGCAATAAGGTCAACAACAAAGGAAAGGTCAGGACAGGTATGGGTCAAATACAAAAAATTTCCTACAATATGATGGTATAAGGTAGCATCAACTTCAGGGGAAGTAGAAGTGGCTAAAAGTTTGGGTCTAGACTGAAAGGGAGAAGGGGATGGCTTATAGTCTTCCATGTGAAACTGGCGTAGAAGATCACAGGCATATTTGGACTGGGAAAGGGAAATACCTTCCTTGGATTGTAAGACTTGAAGACCAAGAAAATAATGCAAGTGTCCTAAGTCTGTCATTTCAAACTTCTTTTTAAGGTTGGAATTCACATGATTTATAAGGCTGGGATCACTAATAGTAAGGATAAGATCATCAACATAAAGAAAAAGAATGATAAGAGACTTACCCACTTTCTTGGTGTAGACAGTATTGTCAGAATGACACCTAGAAAAGCTAGTATCTAAAAGAAAGCTATCCATTTTGGCATACCAAGCTCGAGGGGCTTGCTTGAGACCATAAATGGATTTCTTAAGCCGTCATACAAGGCTAGAGTCTGTTGGGCCTAAGAATTATCCTTAAAATACATCCACTTTCACTCCATTCAACATCCACTTTCTCTCCATTCACACATTTTCTCACCTCTATTCCACCACCATGTCATCACATCCACTTCACTTTCATCATTATATGGGTTACCTTTGTGTTTTCCAAAACATTATTAATTCTTAGTACTTTTAAGTGAATTTGTGGTTAAACTTTAGAAAATAATATCCATATATTTATACCTAACAATTAGGATGAGTTTGTTAACATGTGTAGGTACAAATGAAGCTTCTAAGGCACCCTTATGTGGCACTCTATTCAAATTCGAATTTGAGGAGATCATGGACCTCATGGATAAGATCATGGACGTCATGGAGAAGACCATGGAGGATAGGGTTATGTGTCACCATTGGTTGAGAGATATGTGGATTTGAAGAAGGAATAGTGGATCTCCATTATGAGTTTGTTATTTGTTATCACTCAGGTTGTCCCTAGTGCTCCTAAATAGGGGTACAGCCGAGGTAACGACAAACCAATATTTGGATTATAGGTTCTAGCCCACCTGTAATCGGAGAGGGCTCTCTCCTTCTGATTCAACCTTAGTTGATGATTTTAGGCTAGCTTTCTGGATTCAAGGGAGTGTTGATTGTGATTGGAAAGAAGGTAGGATTCTCGAACAAAGAGGCAAGGTAAGGAGTGATAAGTTTCGAACCATTGGGCATGGAGTCACAGATTAAGGCTTGCGAGTGTTTTCTTGGTCACAAGGGGATACGGAGTGGGATAGCCACACAGGATACAATTATCGGTCTGCTGAAAGTACGGAATGGACATCAGGGATGAAAGGCAAAGGAGAATCATTTCATCATGCTGAAAAAGAAGAGAAATGGATGAATGGGATCCAGGAGCAGTTAAGAATTCCTAAACATGCATTCATATGTGAAAGAGACAGCGTAAACAAGATCATTTAAGTATACATGCTCATAGCTATTTCTGAAGAAAACATCGAGAAATGCAGAAATTGAACTTAAGGTGTAGAGAAACAAATCTTAATCTATTCTTTTTTCCTGCAATTTAGAAGGCAGAAGGGTGGTAAAAAACATAAAAGTAAACAGAGGAGAGAAACACTTATTGAATCATGTAGAAGCATAGGAATTCCGTCATCATTCCTTGGGCAAGAGAAAACATCAAGTAGTTTCACAATCCATGCTTTCAGCAATCTTTGATTATGGAAATTATGACAGTTACAGTGCGAGTCTCTGCTCGGAGAAAATGCTGGAAAGGAGACTAACCAACTACTACCAACCAACCAACCCCTCACAACATTGTTCAGGATGGTATTTATAAGCAAAATATCAGAAAGACATTCATTACAACTGACCTAAACATGTATGCTAGAAAACTCTTCAAAAATCTAAGTGTTGCTGGAATTAAATGCAAGTAAATCTTTTTGGCTGCGCTAGGGGCAGCTGAATCAGAAAAGGTGACAATGTGGCCCTTGGGGGCTAGATGTAGTGCTGCTGGAATGATTATGCTTTGGGAACTATAGTTCTACTCTGGTGTGAGTTAAATGTGCAATAATTATGATTTGAGGGCTTCAAGTGGCTTCGCCCTCTTTATTTGAATCTGCTGGAAGGTATTAAATGTTCTCCTGCTTCGGGCCGCTGCTCAAGATTTTTACTGATAGTCTTTGCCGCTACATTGATGGCTTCCGCCGTCGACTAATACTCTTTGACACGCTTGATACCTGATGATTTGATCTGATACACTTTAAACTCTATCATTGATCTGCTGTTGTCTTTAAACCAGATCACTTTGGCACGATCGGGCGATTTTCGGGCTTTTTTGGCGTGCAACGGGCTAAGAAATCAAAAGATTCCCCGAAGATTCCCCGAAATGGCATATTTCCCGTATCGATGCACGATTAGCGCTTCGCACTAATCGCGCATCGAAAACTGCCTCTGTTTCTTGTTTTGGAGCTCCGAAGTGCGATTTTTCTTCCTGCGTGAAGTTTCGGCTTTCTGGCTGCTGACGTCAGCTGTACGACGGATGATGTCAGCTATGGTGGGTCCCTGGTACAGAATGACATGGTGAGGTGCTGATACTGGAGGTAATGCGATGAACTAGCTCCGATGCGATCGCGATATCGCATCGGCGGGGAACGGAGGGTGCTTGAGTTGGACATTTGGCGCTTGCGACCGCCGATATCGCGTCGGGTGGTGACGGATGGGTCATAACTTGCATGGAGAGGAAACTACGATCTTGCGATGCGATCTGGCTTTTAAGGGTCTGTGGAGTGTAAGTCTTGGGCGGAAAGATCAAGTAGATGGGTGCGAAGGGCATTTGAGGTTTCGGAAGGGGTCTGATTACCTCAGAAGGATTTTATACTATGGAAGGAGTCCATTGTATCTGGAAGATGGCTTGAAGGTTGAGGGTTCTTGCTGAGTTTCAGGTAAACTGAGAAATTCCCGGGGGGTACTTATGGTTATTTTTCAACCAGGGGGAGGGGTATTACATAGGGGAAGATTTATTTAATATTAGTAGGGGGATGGGAAAATATAGGGAGCTAAATAATAATGTTAGTGGTTAATATGGAGGTGGTAAGAAAGCGCTAAGTTCAGGAGATCTTAGGCTGTTACAAGGGGGGAGAACCACTCTTCAGAGAGAGTATGGGACAACTTTGAGTAAAGCAGATCTTTACTCAAGCTAGTGCTATGAAAATGATGGAACTTAAGAGGTGTCAAGCAGATCTTGACCTCTTTTGGGGAAGTTAGTTGATGATTGGGGAAAGCAGAGAAGGGGAGTTAGTTATACCTCTTTTGAGTATCTCGCATAGAATTACCTGTTGATTGTGTCCTGAATGAGATGACACCTGAAAAACTGGAACTGATCAGCAATTAGGATTCAGCAACCTCAGAACTACCTACCCAGCCTACTCACCTAGCATTTTTTCTTCTTTTGATTTGGGTGCACTTAGACTTGCAAACCCATCATTGATTTTTCTTTTGATGCTTTCCTATCTACATACTACCCTTATTTCTTCCAGGGGCCCAGATTAAGCTATTGGGCTCCTCTGCTTCTCTACCTATCTAAGAATCTGCCAAGATTAAGCTGTTTGGACAGATTTATATTCTCTATATTCTAAAACAAGAAATTTAAACCTAGGGAGACCAAGATTAAGCTGTTTGGACCTCCCTTTAACTGAAAATTGGCGATACCGGGATAACTTTTTCAAAAAATTTGGAAGGCAATTGAATGAACTTGGAGTAGCCTTCTTTGCTTGGAGACTGTTAAGCAAATATGGAGCATTGCAGCATGCAAAGTACGACATATTTGGCATGTAAAATGTCAATCATGAAACATGAATAACCTGCTGCAGCAGGAAGCTAACAAGTTAGAGATTACTTTGAGAAGGAAAACCGTTCACTTGAATGTGATGGTAGTCCAAGGACCATTAGATTACAATCTACTCCTTGGGCGTGACTATGTTTACAACATGGAAGCTATTGTCTCAACACTCTTTCGAGTGATGTGTTTCCCACATGAAGGCAAAATTGTCCAACTTGTTGACCAGCTTTCATTTCCCGGTTCAAGCATAGCTTCAAGTCAAACATCATCCCTAAATGTTCCTTTGGTGTCAATAATGTCTCTTCAACCTTCATTCCATCCACCTAATTATCATGAGTAGTCCAGTGAATGTAACGAAGCTTAGGGGGCATGCACCCTGGTCTACTTTAGCAGACGAACCCAGCTGAAAATATAAGTTTTCCTGTAGGTTATGTGATTGGAAGTGTTATCTCACACCATTCACCTTTGTCTATTTGATGGACAAACCCCAAGAATTGTTTTAACCTCTGACTAAAACCATCCTGCTTAACCACAGTGATTTCCATATGGTTACCTAGAGACTCTCCTTTTCTCGATGTCTGGGGGCATGCAAATCTTTTTATGCAAGCCAAAAAACGACCAATTTCATTTTTCAGATTTTTAGATTTTTAGTTTTTCAACTTCTTAGGTTAGGTGATTGGTCTGACACACCATTCATCTTTGTCTATGCTGCAGATGAAGCAAAGGAAGTGTTTTGTCCAGCTACTGATGAAACCATCCTACCTAAGCTCAGTAGTTCCTTCGCTTTTTATCTTTTCTAGCTTTTTATCTTTTTACTTTTGTCGTTTCTAGCTCACATAAAAAGAAACTGAGCATATGTTATCCCACGGTTCAAGCCCATTAAAAATTGAACCGGGCTATGAGCAATGTTATCCCAGAGTTCAAGCTCGTTAAAAAGTGAACCAGGCCATGAGCAATGTTGTCATATGGTTCAAGCTCGTTAAAAAATAAACCTACCACCATGAGCAATGTTATCGCACGGTTCAAGCTCGTTAAAAAATAAACCTACCACTGAGCATAGTTTCTCCCGGTTCAAGCTCGTTAAAAAATGAATCCACCCTCGGTAAATAACCTTTGTGATTGCCCTACTTTCAGCCTTTTGAGCCTCGGTTGTGTTCCTTCCATCACCTCCATTCTTTTGGCCGATCATATGCTTCCACTTGATTGTTTAACTTTTTGAGGAATAGCTGCAATGAGTGGTTCTGTTAGCCACCCTCGTCACATCACCATGTTTTGAGAAGTTCCAAGCTTACCCGAAACTAGTAGCTACCCCAAACACCACTCATTCCTCAAAAATTGAGTCTACTTTAAACTTTTTCAGACTCGTTAAATATGAAAATATTGTCGAGCTATTGGCCTCTCCAGCTCACTAAAGTGATTGGAAGTGCTATCCCTCCTATACATTTTAATATTTTTCAAACCTAAGGGACTATCTCACGAAAAATTTCGAGCATTTGTCTTTTCGGCTCGCTAAAGTTATTGAAAAATCATCCCTTTCGTATTATTTTATCCTTTTTCGGACTTAAGGGATTATGCTATGAAAAATAACTACTGGAGTTTCCTTTTCGTCCCTTTTCAAACTCTCTAAACATGAAAAGGACCAAGTTATCCTTGTCGTTAAACTCATTAAAACAATAGTGACAAACTTGTCCACATAGACAAGAACGATTTTCACTGTCACTAGGGTCACTAAAACGTAGCGACAGGTTTGCCCGAAGGGAAAATTATAGAACAAGCATATGTTATCCTCCTCAAGCTTGACAAAAATAAAGAGGTACTAGTCAGTAATGGCTAGGGAAAAAGGGAGGAAAACTTAAAGAATTTTATTGGTAGCAAGTCGCTCTTGAACATGACACTTTCACTCCATCACCATGATTGAGTTGGGTTGGGTTATTCCATTCACTTGTCATATCACCATTGTCCCTCCATACCATCCATCTTTTGGGGTTAACACTACCAATCCAAATCAATGTCAACGATATGTTCAAGAGAATTCATTAAGAGAATTCACCATCTAGTTAATGCCTCATCCACTACAATACCTTCACCCTTCGTTTTTCATGGCCGCCATTCCTGAACCTTGTACCGTCAGATCGTTTTTCACCTCCTGAAAATCATTTGCTTCATTTCGTGTCGTTGATGTGGGATACATTAAGGCCCTCCTATGATGGGTCACTTCTTGTCGACATCAGCTCATTATCCAAGAAGTTGACTTAGAAACAACCCTTTCAGTACTTTGAAGCTTGCATGCCTCAATGACAAGTTTCTCACTTCCGGCGACAGGTTTACATCAATGGCCTTCGACCGAAAGATTTCGCGTGGTGTTCGACATGGGATCATATATTCACACCACGTGAATTGTACTGTAGTACCTTGAGGGTCATTATCATTATCGGTGATTCCTCTCACGTCTGTTAACAGCTTACATTATTGGCTGGTAATCAGGCGATGTCTATCCATGTTCGACTTCAGGACATCTTTTCAAATGGATCAACTTTTACATTGGGTGAAGATTGAACGAGTTTGAAGACCCCAGATCTAGTTTCATCCATCCAAGTTGCAATATATTCGGGAATATAAAGACATCAAATGTACACAGAAGATACACAGATGATCATCCAAGTTAAGGGATGATGACTCTACATATAAAGAATCACCAGTCTGCAACTGCAGACAATTATCTATTCTATATACATGAAAATGAATTTATAAAGCTAAGCATGGGAATGCTCACCTCAACTAGATTATGGAAAATTATATTGTGATGATGTATTGTGTTGTATCTTATACAGGTCACCTTCTAGGTCGAATACCTCAAATCCTCATGATAAAGCATTTCACACGACATCAAAATATTTACGACTTCATGCTTTAGGGGGAAACTGTTATAGACATATTTGGGCACTACAACCCCAATCTTATATGTCGATAAACCAAGGGATATTTAACCCCTAAAAGTGTTGTTTCATACCCTAAAGGATCATGGTCAACTGATTACGTCATTCCCCAGAAGTTCCACCTGAAAAACCGCTCAGAACTGGACAAAACTAGACCATACTGACTACTCCACTATCAGGTGGTGATGCATACTGACTCCTACACTAGCCAGGTGCGATGCATACTGAAGAGGCCTTCTGTGGGGTGCGATGAGCGAGAATGGACAAATGTCCGAGACAGTTTGCTAAGTGGATTCTCATGGAATCTTTTAGAAACTTCTCCTATGACACTTGCCTCTCTAAATTCACCTAGGGATGAGTAAGAGTTCCAAGAAATCACCAAGTGGAACCAAGAACAACAAGTGGAATGACACTAATCAAAAACCCAGATATGACTCACACCTTTGCAGACATCTATAAATGGATCCCTCATCTGAGAGATATGGGGGCTGGAATTTTGTAATTTGTAAGGAAGTGCTGATAGTTTGTCTTTGAGAAGGAACATTGTATTGTTGGGTGATATTGCTTTTCATGAGGTGAAGAGGGCTTTGATGATGGGAGGATGATGTTGGATCAGACAACTGGGTTGTAATTCTCCCTTCTTTTTTAATTAAGTTCTTTGAGTTTTCCTCCATACAATCGTGTATTTGTGAATGTTGTTATTTGTAAATGCCATTGTATGTTCATTGCATTTATGCTTCTACAATGCTTATGATATAATAGATTGAGATGCTTTGATGGTGTTTTGTTACTTTGTCTCTACAGGTATTCACTAAGCAGGATAAGTAGGAAAGGAGTTGCAAGCTCTGTCGAGGGGGAGAGAGTTCAAGCAAGGAATCAAGTGGAAGATCCAGGTTGGTTCCTTTGCCTCTCTCTTATCTATCATACATAGAGGAAATCCCAAATTTCTTTGATTGTTTGTTTCTAGAATAATTGTCAATCCTAGAGGGCTAGCAGATAAAAAAGACACTAGTTTTCCCAGAAACACCTCTTGTAACCCCCCCATGTGCTTCGGCAAGGATCGATCTCCACTTGAATTCGAGTACATATCTACGTAAAATTTCATCATTGCCCATTTTGTAGAGGTGCCCTGCAATAATAGTAAATTATATTGCGCGTATCACCAATTCTTTCTTCTGCTGAATGGAATATCCCTGCAGCACGGTGATGTCAGGGTCCTCGATTGCTGGTCCGCAAACCTCGTGACTCCCCTCTATTTCCAAAATATTGATGTTTCTGGGGTCGTCCTCATCATCTTCTATCTGCACGTTGTAACATTCTAGGGCTTGGTTCAACTGATGCGACCAATCTGGCTGCACTATTTCTTCTGGTTCTAGTGGTACCTTGAAAATGGCGTCCTTCACAACTTGCAATGCATTGTCAACAGTGTCCATCCCTTGGTCCTCAAATAAGAATGTCAATAAAAAACCCTTCGTGCAAGATATCCCATTCGCCTGTACCATGTCAGAGTTCTATTTCGGTGTACCAGTTCCTTGGGATGACATCCAAGGTATGATAAAATAAATGTACCCACTCTGGCTGGGGCTCTTCTCCATAAGCTTGGGTCCATCTGGTAAGGTTCCTACATGGGTCATCACGCCCGTCGTATTTCTTAGTTACTCGTAGTTCCAGCTTCCCAAACCTTATCTGCATCATCCGCCTGCAGCCACGCCAATCTTCAAAAGTTCCTTCATGTGTTCCCCACAAATGCGCAGGCGTCACACACAACACCCATTTTAATGCATCGATCCATTGGTGCTCTAGTATCCTGCTTTCAAACTTGGTTAGGAATTCATCTACTACTGACAACCCATCATACATTGGCAGTTCATGATCTTGAGCTTTTACGCAATACAATGACCTAGTCATCATGTTGCAGTTTAACGTGGTTACTTTGTTCAACCGATTATGCCACTGCTCATCTTCCTCATTTGAATCTGCAGTACAGGACTCTGCACGCTCCCACGATATTCTTCCTTCTGCAATTGGATTAACCCAATCTTGATTTCGTGCAGTGATCTTGTAGATACAATCTAGCTCATCATCACTTCCTTCATCGTGCATGGGTTCCGTGTAGCACGCTCCTTCGGCCAGGTCTAGAGAAATGACTACGCAGAGTGACTTCTTCTCAAATATCATTTTCCACTTCTTTAAATTAATGACCCCATTCATATCTATGGCCCAGTCTATCCCTAACAATGCAAGGTAAGGGATACTATCCTCCACGATTTCTATTACCTCAAAGTCCATTTGTGTGCTCGTGCCTTCTATATCTACTATGATTCCTTGTAGTCTCCCCATGGGCAGGATATTTTTTTGGTTCGCCATCTGTAATTGAATAGGAGACCATTGTAGTGCATGGTTGCCCATGTGCTCCCAAGTCTATTTAGGTAGCACATTTGCATCCGAGCCTAAGTCCAGAATAATCTGATCCATCTCATAGTTGCCAATCTATGCCATTAATCGCATTTCCCGTCGAGTACGTGAAGCATGTTTTCCCAATTTCCAGACCACACGGGGTTCTCTTGACCCTGTGCACCTAGTTATCAACTCTTGTAATCCTTTAAATGCGCTATTGTCGTGAAGAAATTTCATGCATGTCTATAAAAAGGTAGTTAGCATCGAGGGATCCCTTTCTGGCTCAGTTTGATCCTTACAACCTGGGGTAGAGACCTCTGTGAAGCTCTTCCTAGCTTCTAGATTTGTCTCCTTGCGAACCCCTGCATCATCCTTGGTTAATTTCCCCTTATCCTCCCTTGTGGCTTTGCCACTTCTGAGCATCATGTTCACGTTGGGGTCTTCCTCATGTGGTTCTGCCCTCGTCATTTGGATGTTCTACATCGCCATAGGTTGTGCTACTCTCTTCTCACGTATATATGCTATCAATGTGGGGCAATCTATCATTTCATGATCGAACTGCTCGCATTAGGGGCACAATATTCTAGTCGGGTTGGTACAATCCTTTGCATAGTGCCCTGGTCCCTCACAATTATAGAAAATTAGTTTCCCGCAGCCCTTCCTGGACCCATTCCTCCCTGTCCTCATCCTCGCCCTTCGAACCCACTGCGCACCATCATCATGGTTGGATTCTAACCTCGCACCTCAGCCTGCATCCTATAGGAAGGTGTTCGATCCATCAGTGATTCATAGCTACGGTAGTCTCATTCCTCGTGGTCCACCGATCTGCAAAAATTGCAAAAAGTTGTTGGGGGTTCTGGGTAAACTTTTGCAGTAGGTGACAGTTGTCTGTGTTGTGCTTTCCTCCTACCTAGCAAATTGCGCACCAAAGCGAGGGGGCCGCACTTGGCCCCACCAGTACCTCTGGTCGTAACAGCATTGGTCCCCTCGCTATCGAATAGTTTGCAAAGACCGGACAGTGATCCTTATCATGGCCCTGGCTTCTACATTTTATGCACCACACCTCCTCTCGTGCTTCCAGTCGGGGTGCCTTCTCTTGTTTCAAACTTTTCATTTCTAAACATAGGTTTTGTATTTGCACATGGATCTATTGAACTCCCAACCCAGGATCCTATATCGGAGTCTCATATAACCTCATCAAAACCTCTAATGCTTCAACCTGGGTTGAGATATTCTGTTGTGATAGCGCCATCTGTAGATGTGGCGCTAAAGATTCCACAAACCATGCACGGTGCTACCCATCCGTTAGCGTCATGTTAGCTTCTCGGATCATACTTTTTAGTCTCTGATCTAGATGCCAAGGAGTTTCTCCTGGTAGCATTGTGATCTCCTTGAACCTGATGATTGACTACATTTTTATTTTGGCCAGCTAAATTCTTTTTTCAATGCATCTTGGATCACCGCTATTCCCGCATTCAGGTAATTGCTATAGTACTTTATATACCACATGAATGTGTGGTCCTGCAGTGCACTCACTAGGGTATCCTTTTTAATATTATCATCTGTAACTCCGTGCGCTTCCCAGACTACCCTTACTACGAACCAAAACTGTTTTGGATCTTCACTCCCTACTCCTTTGAATAAAGGCAACTTGATCACATTCGTCATGTTTAACTTATGGTTTGTGTGCGAGTGTGTTAGGGCCCACTACAAACTCATACCACTTTTGATTCAACCAGTCTTTAATCCCTTTTTTCGTAGGGTTCCAGACTTCCGACACCAAACATCCCTCAGGCATATTCTGGTCCCGGCAACAGAACCATTTGTTGGCTTATTGGGGCCTAAGCCAAGTTCAAATGAGTTATTAGCCAAACAAATCCCGCAACTACCGGCCCTTTCGACAACAATCCATGGAGCGCGGACTGAAGTCTCACCCGAGGTAGTAGGGGAGCGTGTTGGAACCAAGTTTCTGCAACCTTGGGATGTCTTGATGTGGTCTAGAGGTTTAGCAAACCATTCTGTGGCCTTGCGCTACTCTGTACCTCTGACCGACTTCTGCGCAGGTCCATGCCTCAACGCTCTTTAATTCTTATTATTACTGAATGTATTCTAGATCATATTTACTTCTTACAGTCTTTAAGCAAACATTTAACAATAATACCCAATGCGCACAAAAATATGCATAAATTCAAAACGTAAGCAATAGATAGATTCACGATGAAACACACAATGATTCAGAAATTCTTATCTTTATTGAACTCCTTCTCAGTACAACCAGATCCGCCCTGTGCACTCAGCTACAGGGGTCCGCGCACATAGCTACGAACTCTACCAGGCCTCTGTGCACACAACTACAAAGCCTCTATCTATCTACCAACACCCTTGACTCAGACTTACAAACACAGAGAATATTGCTTTCATAAACCCATACCACATTAGATTTCTTTCCAAAGCTACCTCTACCCTTAGATCCTCGCTCTATTTATACCTTCCCATGGTCCACGGACCATGGGCAGGCGTACTCACTTCCTATTATTTTATATTATTTTCAAGCGGCCAACCCTTTTACTCGATCTATTACATTTCGCGCACTTCGCAGAACTTTTTACAATATCATTACCCTAACCTCTGGCTTTTAAGACCCAAAACCATTATGTGGGGCCTCCGCTACCCAACATCCACACTTCTAAATCTGAACCAAATGTAATTCCTATTTCCTAGATTAACTGTAGGACTTTCTTCGAGTGGTGGTGGTCCCTTGCCACTCCTGGAGCAAGTCTAGATTAACACAATGCTCTTAAAATTCACTTGAAACCATAATACTCACATATAACTAAATGTCGAAGCAAATTTATCTATTGTGGTTCAGAATTCAAATGGAAAATACATCATATGTTGAGGGTAAATATTCCTTGTATAAAAATCCTAGATATTCCCCTCCTCATCTCTCCTGTATAGAGACTATATAGATCCATATCTCCCCCACCCCCCCCGTTACATATAGAACCATCGGGCCTTTTAACAGTTTAACTGATAGTTATAACAAATTAACTAAAGAGAGTAAGGAATAGATCGAAGCTAAATAAAGCAAGAGAACAGGTTGATGATAAACCAGTTTGAAATATTTTAGATTGTGCAACTCGTGGCTGACCCGAAGCCATTCAATGATGTTGTACTTACGCAGGCATTAGTTATGTACTTAAAATTTCCCATATCATAACTTCCTCATACTGCAGAATTTTATCAAACAGTTTCTGGGTTACCTGAATGAGGTTACTCTGAACAAAACCCACACATGAGAATATCTAGATTCTTCTTCATTTGAGCACAAATTTTAGATTTTCACCAAAAGGAATTTATTCTATGCTTAACCTGTAGCAACTAGTTTAATTAACTTGTGAAGAATTTCGACAATGGAATATTGCGACAAATTAAATTAGAAAAAACCGTCATTAGAAAATCATAGCAAATTCATCTCTAATCATAGAAAAGCTAAGAAAACTAATGATAATCAGCCATGAGGCATAGGATATGTATTAGCGGCAATTTGTGGAATTATGGTATGAAATGAGTGTAAAAGTATAGGAATTTAGGTTATGAATGATGATATTGTGCAATGGAAAAATGAGCATATTTGAGGCCCAACAATGTGTTCTAAGAGGAGTGGAACTGGAAAAAAATATTACCTCAACTGTAAAAAGTTACCCATGAACAATATTGTGCAAACAAATCAATTGTTATTGATATGTCATGTATGCTTTCGAGACACATGGCACATTTACGATAGACCAAGAAAACATGATTGTGTATACAATGACGATTTTATTTCTTTATATTGTCAAACAATCCAGTAAAAGTACAATTCTCGTTGCTTGCATTGCCAAGTAATATTCACATTACCTTATACTTTCTTGTTGAAGAATTTGACTATTGTCGAGTAACTCTTTTGCTTCATTGGACACTTGCAATCTGATTTCACATTATCAAGCAATGTACTATCAGTTGTTGGTGAGGAGTAGAGCATTATTCACATTTGCATTGTTTTTCATATCCATATTTGCAATCTTAACATTGTTGTCTATTTTCTGGTTCAAAAATTTGAGCATTGTTGAACGATTTTTAACAGAGAAATGAGATTTCATTACATTGTACATGAACGTATTTTAATGAACTACTTTGTTGAGGTTCATCATGTTGTACTATGCTATTTATTAAGATCATTTACTATGTTTTAATTGTTATGTATGGTCGTTCATTATGCTATGTCGTGTTTCCTTTCTTGCAGTCTCATTTCTTACATTGTTTTGTTGATTTATCAAATTTTCAAATTCTATAACTCATTAGACAATATTACAATTTGGTTATGGAATTTGTTTACATTGTTAGGCGATTTAGTAATGGTATAGTTCTCGTTGCTTGCATTATCAAGCTATCTTAATCTTACCCTATACTACCTAACTAAATTGTGGAACAATGTATCACTGACTATTGGGAAAGGGTAGAGCCCATGCCTATTTCCATACTTTCACATATTTGTACTTGCAATCTTAACATCGTCTTCTACTTTATGGTTCAAGAATTTGAGCATTGTTGCAGTGTTTTTAACAGGGAATTGGGATTTAATTACATTATACAAGAACTTATTTCGATGAATTTCTTTGTTCAAGTTCTATGTTTAGTGCTATGTTATTTATTGTTTTGTATTATGCTATTTACTGTGATTATTTACTATGTTTTAATTGTTTGCAAATTGGTTACACAACATAATCAATGAATAAATTTTCAATGGTAGTGTTGCTAGTGAATGGAGTCATCCCACTAGCATTGCTTATAATTAAAAATAATTTTGCCCTATGTATCATGATGTAAAAGAAATTGTGTGGAGGTGCACAATTGTTGGAAGCTTTTATGAAATGAGGACGCCTCCACATTTCACATTATGCATAAGTACTCCACTAAACTTGGGGAATATGAGTCCTTAATACTTGTTTGGCGCTCCTATAAAGCACAAGTTGTGTTTAATAATATTTGACAACAGTTGTCATGCTTTTCGATTTAGCTCTAATGCACTTTCTGGATTTAAGACATATGTGGTTTATATCTTTTGAAATTACCATAGAATCCACAGCGAAAACCATTTTTCGTCAACGTTTCAAATCCCAACCGGGATTCATCATCAGGACTACTTGAATGCTTGATAGTAGAAGAGCTTAATTGAAGGATTTAAATAGTAATGAGGAGAGAAGATTTAAAGATAAGATGAATATCGACTGTTTTAATAATATTAATTGTAGAATTTTGAATAATTATTTTTGATTAATTATTGATGAGGTTATTAATTGATTTAAATTATTATAAATTATTATTATGTTAATCATTATTATCATTAAAATTAATTAATTAAATTTTTTTATATTAATTTTAATGATTATTTTAATATTATTATAATTAATTTAATTTTAATATAGTAAATTATTATTATAAATTTTAATAATTATTTTACTAATACTTCATATAAGCATTAATATAGTATTAGTATTATTAGTTATAAACTAGTAGGTGAAAATATTTATATATTAGTATATATTGGTATTTAATGAATAGTAATCTTATAATTGTATTTAATATTTAATATATATGTTAGTATAGTATTATTAATTTAAATAGTATGTGAAATATTTATTATTAATATTTATTGGTATTTAATGAATTAGTAATATTGTGTACTGTATTAATATTAAAAATTATAATTACTTAAAATATATTAATATTAATATTAATTTGATATAATAATATTAATAAATAATATTGATAATTTAATTATATTAATAATTGATAATTGATAATAATATTAATAATTAAAATAGTATTCAAAATTTTTACTGGGATTATGTTTAATTTTTAATTAGTTAACTAATTAATAAATTTATTAATAGATTTTAATTAATATTTAATAATTACCAAGCTATAATAATAGTTAATGATAATATTAATATTTATTATCATAAATATTATTGTAAATTGTGTAATTGAGTATTAATTATTATTATTATATTTATTAAATTATTATAGCAATGCTACTAACTACTTAATTATTAAAATGGGAGTATTATATTTGTTATGTAATTTATGATTAATTTGTGCAAATGGAGGAATGAGATTATTGTCACGAAAGTTAATGATTTCACTCCATGTATCCCCTCCGTATAGGGAAATGATTATGGATTTAAGACATCTATGGTTTGTATCTTTTGAAATTACCAGAGAATCCATAGTAAAAACCATTTTTCGTCAACGTTTCAAATCTCAAGCGGGATCCATCATCAGAATTGCTTGAATGCTTGATAGTAGAAGAGCTTAATTGAGGGATTTAAATAGTAATGATGAGAGAAGATTTAAAGATGAGATGAATGTCCGCTGTTTTAATAATATTAATTATAGAATTTTGAATAATTATTTTTGATTAATTATTGATGAGTTTATTAATTGATTTAAATTATTATAAATTATTATTATGTTAATCATTATTATAATTAAAATTAATTAATTAATTTTAATATTATTAATAATTAATTTTCCCTGGATGCGAGTGCAAACCAGAGCGACTAGGATGATGGGACGGGTGTGCAGGGGATGCCACCAGCTCGCCATGCATAGAGGTGACCTGGACACCGGTGGAGAAGTACATTCCCGGAGGTCTGAGTTAAATGTTAGGGGATGATAGCCAAGGAGCATTTACGCTCCGCCCACTTTTGGCTGCGCTACAGAGCTCGGCTCCGCGGCACTATTGAAAACCTTATTAATGGAGGGTGACCCTCGAGGTAGAGGAAGGGATATTATATATAGAGGCAACACAAGAGTCACCATGTTCATTTGGGCAGGGTCTGGGGTTCTCATGCCGCCTCTAGTGCTAACATATTCCAGCCCTGGTTTGATTGCCTAGCTTGTATACGCTCCTCCCGACTTCCTGCATCTCAATTTAACTCTGTATAGCCCTGTTAATATGGTCAGGATTCGGCAGCGGATATTGAGTCGTTGCGGCTCCAACCGTGGAGGGTCCTCTCGCCCTTCAGCCGAGGCGGAGACCTTTCCCCACTGTCATTGCCCTCACTGTCACTGCCACTGCCATTGCCCTCATTTGGGAGGTGCTAGCTCTCTCAGGCACAGCCAATATATGGAGGCAAGCTCACTTGGGTCTTCATCTTCGCCTTTTTTCGGCTCAGCTGTCTTCACCTTCAACAGCCCTTTGAATTGCCCCCAGATTAATGCCCACGTTTTTGTTCTTTTCATTGATGAAGCCCAGGACGAGGGCGGAACTAGTGCTCCTCAAGAATTCGCTGCACCGGTCGATATTGCAAAAACCACTGAACTGCCCACTACGGACAAGGGGAAGGCAACAGAACGGCCAAACCTTCAAACGGAGAAGGACCAGACACAGCCCGAAGCGGCCGAGGTGAAAGAGGGCCAAGCTCAGGAAGCAGAAGAATATGGATGGTGCCCAATTGTGGAGGAGGTGACGGAAGACTAGTCTGCTGCAAGGTCTCAGGTCATGTTGCTCGGGAGGGATTCTGGTTTTTCCTTTCTTTTTGGTTATGTCTATATGTCCAAGTGTCTCTGGCATGTCTTCGTGTCGAATTATTTTTGTGTTAATGTGTCAATGCAACAAAATGCCAACGCTGCGGCGTAAGGTCGGTTCTAGTTATGCTTGGGTGTCAATTTTTGTCCTCCCCTGCGTGGGAGAGATTCAACTGTTCACCATCGCCCCTGTGAGGGAATGAACAGGTTCGCCCTCTTTTTCTGCTACAATTGGTTGTTCCAGGCAGTTGGATCTTTCAGACAACATGCTTGTAAATGTAATCTGGTTTTGTATATAATAGAATAGTTTAATCGAGAAAAAAAAAAATAATTAATTTTATATAATTATTATTATTATAAATTTTAATAATTATTCTACTAATACTTCATATAGCATTTAATATTAGTGTGTATATTAATTTATTAAAAATAGTATGTGAAATATTTTTTTATTATAATATATTGGTTATTTAATGAATAGTATATTAGTGTATTGTATTAATATTAAAATTAAAATTACTTAAAAATATATTATTATTATATTTAATTGATATAAATATATTAAAATCGTTATTAATAATTAATATATTAATAATTGAGAATAATTGATAATTGATAATTAATATCAAGGCCTATAATTCATATTAATAATTAAAATAGTAATCAAAATTTTTGCTTGGACTTGTTTAATTTTTAAATAGTTTAACTAATAATAGATTTATTATAGATTTTAATTAATACTTAATAATACCAATTTATCAAATAGTTAATCATAATATTAATATCTATTATCATAATTATTATTGTAAATGTTGTAATTAGATACTTATTATTATTATTATACTTAAATTATTATAGCAATGCTACTAACTACTTAATTATTAAAATGGGAGTATTATATTTGTTATGTAATCTATGATTAATTTTTGCATAATGCTTGCACATGTTTGTACTATGCTATTTACTAATATCATTTACAGTGTTTTTCATTATGTATTATCATGTCTGCTTCTTTCCAATATGATTTCTTACACTGTTTTATTGATTTATCATATTTGTAACACTTTCTATTAAAAAAAAAAATTCATGTAGTGTTTAAATAAATATCTAAATGAATAATTATCATACAGAGCTGAGACAACCTTGTAAATAGAATAAACAACAATACGCCATTAAAAAAAAAAATTACATATGTATATACTATATTATATTTCACAATGTTTCGATATTTTTTTTCTATTTTCTTTACTATTCCCATATTATTACAATATATAGCATTTAGCATATACTGAATTTCAAAATTGGTTGAGCAAATAGCAAATTTTGGTAACAATTTCTACACTAATCAACCATTGTTCATTGAGATTAACAATTCTAATGATTTTGGAGGAGCTCTTCTAACAACATTCTTACAACATCTAATTCATGTTCAAACTATGTAAGTCTTTCTTGAAGTCCCAATATATTATCCCTTAGCATTAAAATATCTTGACTAAGCATTAAGATATCGTGGCTGAGCATTAGAATATCTTGGATTTTTGCATGTATCTCTTCCTCTGTGATTTGTCATTATTTCTTTGAGCCATTTGTTTCTCTCTTAGCAAAAAATTCAAAAAATAATAGACAAATTATAAAGAAATCCTAAAAATATTTATCAGTTTCAAAACAAACAAAACAAAACGATTGCCCATAACTTTTAATGTCGACTTCAGTACTAAGATGTCTAGAATAACATGAACATTGACAAATTTTTTTCACAGTGAATGGGCATACATATAATGTGTTAAAGGTGATAAGTCATCTAAATCATGAATTGACATCTAAGTTCTAAAATGACATTTAACTACTATAGATCTTAATGGTACTCATTAACCAGTGATCATTATATTTTGCTACTAATCATTTGCCTCTTATTTAATCACATAAGGCTGTTGTCAAATCCATTACTTTAAATCATATCCATTATATTTAAATTCCAACTCGAAATATTCCAATTCATATGATTAAGGTTTCATGATTGATCTCTTTCACATGCTTTAGAAATTGATATCGAGATACTATTTTATTAATATCCTAAATCGCATTCTATTTTGATTAACTAAATCTCTTTTTCCAATAAATACGTCTTTTCGGAATTGATTAACTAAAGTTCTTATGCCAATAAATACAAGTTTTTTCGGCATTTATAAAGTAAATGAACGCATATTCATGACACTTATATGTAAAGTTGTTCTTCTATCAGTGGGTTCTGCATTAGTGATTTCACATTTGTCGCGTGAACTCATATTATCAATATTAAATGAACCTTGTTCATTCAATTAAGTCAATTAGGTAATAGTGTATGACTTGGTATAACTTCCATCATTTTATGTTGAGCTAAAAACTATCATTCCAAAACTATTATACGCTTCTTCTATACAATGAAAGCTTTCATTGTAAGCTTTGTACAATGAGCTTTGTACAAGTAAGTTTTTTACAAGTAAGTTTTGTGGAAGTTTAATATTCTATATGCATTAGAAATTAACAATTCTGAAATTGAACATTTTAGTGATAATTAACTTTAGAATTGACATGTGTTTATTGAAATAAAATGTGGTGTATTCAAAATTTTTCATGTTTATCCTTTCATTCGTGCATTTCAACATTGCTTTCAATTGACCAAAAGAATCAAATAAAACATAAAAGAAAAAGCTTAAATAATTTACAATGTTGGAAGCATTTCTAAACCAAACTAAGTATCATTGTAAGCCAAACAAAAAAGGGAAAGGATTACAGTATTGATAACAACTTAACAAAAATGTACCATTAAGCTCGGAACACCATAAGAAGGCTAACACTAAATAGTGCCCTACATAATTTGGATTTCACCTCCATATAGGAAAAACATAATAGAAACTGGTCTCAAAAGAGTATAGAAATAGCCTCAGAAATATATTCAACTTGCCATGGAATACGAGGACATAATGACTAAATTGTACTTTCTCCACATATCCTCTGCATATGACTAATCTCTCTTACTAAACACACATACACACAAACTACCCATCATCAACACGAGTAGAAATAGCATCAACACTAGCAATATCTCCATCCAAAACTCATCCTTTCTTCTCCAATGGAGGAGGATTGTATCCAATGTTAAGTGTTGCTCTTTTAAAAGAATTGTGTATGCTTAAAAATATCAAAAATAGTATTTTATGATATTGATAGATACGATTTTATTGATATGCTTTCAATCAACAATTAGTACACAATTCATCACAGTAAATGCCATTCAACATTTGAGCAATAACGTGATTGCACATTGATTTGTTGAATATACATTAATAGCACTGGTAAGAATTAATTAATACTTTAATGCTTGTTACAAATTCCAAGTTTCTACATCTTCGTAAACAATATCGTCTCTACACAGCTTTTGCATATAACACATCTGTCCTTTCTCACATGCTCTAGTACTAAACACTTTGAACAATTTGTACATTACCTGTTATCATCAAAATGATTACGTAATATAATATGTCATAAACACTGATGTTAAATTACACTAAACACAAGTACAATACATGACATTAAATTTGATAAATGATATTTGGTATTGTATGTTGACTTTTAAGAATTGTGTGTTGGCTTTGAGATTTTGCACACTCACTCTCGACACTTAAAACAAGCTTTGCGCTCCTACACATGTTCCAATAAAAAAACTTCAGTGTAGATTCTTTATTGCTAAAGAAACTGACTATGCGGGAGTGCACCAAAATCGCTACTCTCTTCACTTCCACGCTCGGCCTCTGAGGGGGCTTTATTAACATTTGTGCAGAGATTTTTTTCCCTACTCTGCACAACCATTAATCAATTAATTAGTGATACTTAGAATAGGGAGATATGGATTATTTAGTATTAAAATATTACCAATAATATATAATATCAAGTATGAGTACGAACTGTGTGGAGAGACAATGCATACGACAGTCTGAAACATCACAAAACACTTGTTTTTTATTATTAACAAATGCTTATGTGCAAATATTTCATACTGCAAATATATTTGTGCGTAGATCCTTCATTATAGAGAAAGAAACAATCAATTAGCTATTAGTATAGATAGTGGTATTCAAAACATGGACATAACAATTATTATTTGAAATTGCAGAACATCGCAACACACTTGAAATGCTTGTGCAGAGAGCTTTGTATATTTGGTATTGTATGTTGGATTTGAAGTGCAGAGAAGTTGATTGTCTAGTCGTCGACATTTGTACGGAGAGTTTTAACCACACTCCGCACAACCTTTAATCAATTAATTAGTGATATTTGGAATAGAGAGATATGAATTATTTAGTATTAAAGGAAAGAAACAATTGATTAACTAGTAGTAGAGATAGCGTCATTTAGAACACAAATAAATCGATTATTATATGGAAGTGCAGAACATCACAACACATTTGAAATGCTTGTGTGGATACTTTGTAGATTTGGTATTGTATGTTGGATTTGAAGTGCAAAGATGTTGATTGTGTAGTCGTGGACACTTGTACGGAGAGTTTTGCCTGCACTTCACACAACCTTTAATCAGTTAATTAGCGATATTCAGAATAGAGAGATATGAATTATTTAATATTAAAATATTACCAATAATAGCATACGTTACACCCATTCCATCCCCTCAATGGTAGAGGTAGTAGTATTCAAAACATGGATATATTGATTATTATACAGAAGTGCAGAACATCGCGACACACTTATATTTATTATTAAAAAATGCTTGTCTAGAGAGCTTTGTGCATAGAGCTTTCAAT
The DNA here is from genome assembly GCA_000404065.3 of Pinus taeda. Lineage (NCBI taxonomy): Eukaryota > Viridiplantae > Streptophyta > Pinopsida > Pinales > Pinaceae > Pinus > Pinus taeda. The sequence goes on from APFE030873958.1 coordinate 399,914, forward strand.
GTTGAAGTGTGTGTGAAGGAAGCTGTGAGGAGGAAACCTATGCAGAGGAAGCATGTGTGGAGTTGGTTGTGTGAAAGAATGAAGGAAGTGTGTGCAGAGGAGCTTATATGAAGAAAGCATGTGTAAGACATAAATGCAAGTGAAATGCAGAACTAGATACTTAGTGATAAAAACAAGGACTATGCTGCATTGCAACTATTACCTTTGTTTTAAATGCAAAACATTATTTTTTAATATAAATAATGCATTTTAAATTTTTAAGCTAAATACTTTTTTAATTATTAGCATACTTCCTTTGAGATTATCGATAAGTTTATTTAGTTGATTACATATTTCCTTTTGAGATTTTAGAAAAATCTGAAGTGAAGTTGATTATATAACATTCTCGAATCAATAATTTGTTTTACTTTTTCATTTTTTAATTCCATTAAACTATTTTATCATCGTGCATAGATCGTTGCAACTATTACCTTTCTTTTAAATGCAAAACATTAATTTTAATATAAATAATGCATTTTAAATCATTAAGCTAAATGACTTTTTTAATTATTGGCATAATTCCTTTGAGATTATCGAGAAGTTTATTTAGTTGTTACCATATTTCCTTTTGATATTTTAGAAAAATCTAAAGTGAAATTGACTATAACATTCTCGAATCAATAATTTGTGTTATTTTTTCATCTTTTTAATTCCATTAAACTATTTTATCATCGTGCGTAGATTTGCTTTTTCACCACTTGTAATACTCTATATATTTATTTTAATTAATTGTATTTGCAATTTTCCTTTCATATAGGAAAGTTAATGTGGTTAAGCTTATCTGGAGTATAATTCTAATGTGAAGTTGACTATAGAACATTCTCATATCAATAATTTATTTTAATGATTATCTTTTTAATTCCATCAAATTATTTTATCATCGTGTGTAGATTTGGTTTTTCACCCCTTGTAGCACTCCATATACTGATAATTTTATTTGCAATTTTATTTTCAGGTAGGAAAGTTAATGCAGTTAAGATTATCTTGTGTGCTTTTTTAAATAAAATCTCTTTTTATTAAATTTTAAAATGGTAAAGAAGAAAAATGTATTCATCTCAGTAAACTTTGTTTTTCATATTTGTATAGTTGAAAAATAGATAGCTTTTGTTTTTCATGAGCATGCGTGCTTTGAGTGGCAAGTCGATTTTTTTCATTCTTGTTGCTAGTGTTGAATTGAATTTTTTTTCATGGTTTCCAAAGTTTCTCCTTGGAATGGTGTGGTATCGATTCTTTTACATCAAACATCTAAGTTATAGTTTTATGTGTTTTGAGTGGCTATTCTATATTTCATGGATTTGATGTGCTATTGTCTTGCATTTCGATCCATGTTGTTGTTTCCTTATATGCATTTGTCATTTTCTCTCAGTCATGCTCCTATACGTTTCATATCTCTTGGTGTGAGCTTCTTCTTTTCTTAAAAAATTTTAGCTCTTAATTATACTTTTTTAGCATTTCCATGAAGTCTTATAAAGCTTTAAAAAACTTAGATGTTTTTTATATATAAACTTTTCTTCTTTAATAAGCCATCAAACTCTAGTCTCCATCTTTTGTAGTCATAAATACATTTGCAATTTCACATACTTTTGCATCAATATTATGCTTTAACACCATGTAGAAAAACAAGTGTCATTCTTGTGGCGATGTACCTATTGGTTGACATTAACGAAAATATAACGCAAGATAAAATAAGCCTTTAATAGATTTGCTCTTACTCCAATATTACAGTGTTGTGTGCACAAGATTTTTATCGACAGTTTCTTCCCATTTACGTTCCTAAAAACACTGCGAAGAGAAATGACTTAAATTCCCATTACTCACCTGTAAACATTCTCACATTATTCGCAGTTCCAAAAAAATTGTGGTGGATGAAGGAGGCTACATTGGGGAATCAAGAACTTAAAAATCTTGTATTATAGATCCATCTAAATCAAAGTATGTCCTAGATACAGTTAGTCCTTAACTAATTATAAGTTCATAACCTCCAGTGAAAAAGCACTAAGACCTAAGTTAATAAGCATCACTGTAAGTGCCCATTTAGAGAATAAAACATATGTGTGTTCCTACCCTTTGATTGTTTGATCCATTGTCACTCCATCTGTGTACATATATTGAGGCCTCTCAGGAATGCTGAAACAAAAAAAGGATGGTGAGTTAACTGTTGATGGATAAATTGGCTCTTCGCCATGGAAAACACATCCACGGGTAACAATATTGCTTAATAGTGCAAGACATACATGGCATTGATGCTTGATAACATTACCATAAAAACTTCACTACATCCAATTGCAAAGTGTATTTACATTTGTCTCATGCAGATGACAATGTTGTGTAATTTTTCAAGGCATACATGCTATCAATTTTTGATGATATTTCCAAGAGAAATGAACCACAACTAGTTGGAATTGTATTTTCATCTGTTTCTAAGGGGTGTATCTACAATATTATGCATTTGACATAATAAATCATTGGTCATCACTAAGACCAATCATTACAGTCTTTGTTCACCATAGCATGCATTTGTCATAATAACTCACTTGCATTTGTTATGAGTGAGATGAATGGTGGAAAGCCATCAAGTGCTCTCTAGATGAGAACACAATAACGATGAAAGATATAGGGAGGTGGGTCGATATCATGTCTATCATTGTAGGGGGACAATATCTTGGCATATAAAATGAGCCAAGCATTTACCTCTTCCACCTCTTCCATCATTTCCATGTTAACATGTCATGAACTACTTCTCCATATATATTGTACTATGCTTTTGGCCAAGTGTAACCCAATTCTTGTATGCATCATAATAACTATACCGAGTGTCACAACGAATATTTCTAATCCTGTCTAGCCATGATATGCAACTTGTGAACAATGACACATGGCCAATTGATGGCTTGATGCCTCCTAGGTGTTAAGACCAAACTCGGCATGAATCGACACATTTTTTTATCTCCCCTATTTAGCATAATTGGCTACCATTTATCATTTGAGCATGCAAGAAAAGAACGAGCCCACTAAACATGCAAGAAGGGAAGACATTTGGAATTCAAGGTTGGCTTGAGGACATGTTTCATCAATCATTTTGGTTTGCCTAGCAATGAAGAGAAAGAAAGGATCGTGTGTGCTCTAGTTACATGAATGATTAAGACGATCATTGTTTGTGTTGTAAATTAAGAATGTTTGAAGGTCATGCATAATAAAGGGGAAGGGAAGGTTCTTTGGTGGATTTAATTTGGCTTGGATTAAGATGTGGCCTTGAGGAGATTGCATCAATAATATCATAGAATATGAGGATAGAGAAAATATCATGGCTTGTGAATGTAGATTGATCAAGGCCAATCCCATGGTATTCGTTGGGATCTCTTTCTTTATCAAGTGGAAGTTGACATGCTCTTTTGCATGTACCCTTCAATTTTTTAACATGAAGAACTCAATCCAAGAGAAAGGTGCTAAAGTGCAATTTCAATCATCTTTATCTCCTACTACAACTTGAGAAATTTTAGGCAACATCATTGGGTCTTATAATTATTTATGGGATCATACAAATCTTAATGATCGACAAAGTACAATTAAAGTGCACATGACATTGAAAGTTCATTTACATGTGAGTGTTTCCTCTAATGATAATATTCTATCAAAAATAGAAAGGCATATCAATGTAGAGCACAAAGGATTAAGGAAATATTGTAACATTACATTTGTTATTTTTCAATTCCCTACACACAAATGCATTTCATTTATGTTGCTTCTAAAAATGCATGAAAAAATAAGATTACATAAATTAGTACATATGTATACATAGTTTAATTATAATATAAGTTATTAATGGAACCGATACCTCAATCAGGTCATATGTATCTAGTTGGAGTTGGAAAATGTAACTTGGCTTTACCTATGAAATGGTAATCCACAACCTATACAAAAACAATCTAACCAATCCCTCTTAAAATAATTTTGCAATATTGAAATTGTTAGTAGTCTAAAATAGAAAATCTAGTCAAGTTTGTTGGTTGATAATGCATCATTCAGTCCAATCATTTAGCAATAATTTTGAAAATGTGACATGACTAGATCTAACAAAAATGTAAGCATGGTTGCAATAGAATATTATTTAGTTATATTTTTTTGTTAGATTATCTCTAATAAGATATACCAAATTTATAACTCAGTTTATAACATGAATTAATTGTTGGCATGCAAAAATATATAATGGATTTAAAAGAACCAAGTACTTGGATTATTTAAAGTAGAAGTTAAATGTGTTTGGAAATACAATTTATTGAGAGGTAGTGTGTTTGAAAGTTTCATAGAAACTCCCATTCTAAAGGTACATATATCATGGGTTTAATAGTCACATTTAAACTATCTATTGTATGTATATTAAAATTTTGATTATATGGCTCCTAAAAGCAATATATTAAATACTCTAAACCTAAAATTGGTAGTGTTTTGTCTGTGCAAAGTTGGTGCTTCTAGGGTTTATCTCACTATTGCAT
>APFE030873958.1:404804-447945 GCA_000404065.3 Pinus taeda
GGTTTATCTACCTATTTATTTATGTTTTTTAAGGGCCAATCAATCACCTTTGTGTAGTAGAAGGTTTTAAATATCACAACCTACCTTGTAAGAGACTTAAAAGTGTTAAATACCCTTCTTTGGAAGCTCTAATCCGTACACCATAACTGCATGTAGATAATATATAGGAGGAAAAGATGGATGTAACCTTTGAGGTTTGCTTGGATGAAACTAGTTGGAGAATTTTTTGTCATGTCTCTCTGATTTTTTTGTCCTATCCCTTTAATTAGTCCAACAAAGAAATTTCACAATTAATGCTCAACCATAGGAACAAAATCTTGAATGCCTATGATTGAGTAATAAATACCTATATGAAATAGATAATTTGGATGACAGTTTCATTATAAGATGAACAACTTCTTATTTTCATATGCATGGATTTCAAAATTTTAATATAGCTTATCTCTCGGTATTTGAAACAAATAATGATGGAGATATTGCACATATATTGTGGATAGTGACAATGCAAGAATCAAATAGGAACCAAGTTCTTGGAATGGATATGTGATAATCATAGGATTGATTCCATATGCTCATACTATGGGGACTCTTATTTATATTTCAAAAGGATCAATGTATATTATAATAAAAAGTTTTATTATAGTTGAATGTGGTGGGCAATGTGATTATCTCAACCCAAAGGTTCTAATATCAATTCAATCAATTTGAAAATATTTTCAAGTATTTATAGCATGGTGTGTTTCTTAATAGATCATTATATCATTTATCATCCATCTTGATGCTTTTAGAGTGTAAAAGGTTGAGTAATCAATTCACGGGACTATTTTTATTGGAAGGTCACAATTTGGCAAATTGAGATCTTAAACCTTCCGAAAGTAGTTTGATGCATCAAATGGAATTTTTGGGGCTAAAAATTTATCACTAAAGCAAGCACCCCCTATAGATATTTTATGCATAGATACCTTTCCATTTATGCAATAATCTCCTCAATCGGAGTCTGTATGCAAAAGTTGTGCCACCAAGAAGTTATCCTTCTTGTTTGAACCACCATGTTTAGAGAAGAGGCTACATCAACCCCCATTATTCATAGAAAATAGGATATCCATGGGATTATGATGAAGAAGACTCTAGAAGACTCAATATTGTACGCTAATTAATAGTTGAAGGATTCAAACTTAACCATTAGCAGGCTCTAGGGCTCTGTGATCATCGAGTCATTAGGAGGAAAAGGGGTTCCATTATAGTTGATGTATTTTGTTTCATAGATGAGTAGGGTAGCTGAAAGTGTATTGAGAGAGAGAATGTAAAACAAAGAGGATTTGTGCATTGTATTAGCCCACAAGCCTCGTGTCTTGCTTCTTTGTACTTGCATCCATTTCCATTCATAGAAAGAGAGAGTATAGAAGCCTCACCTTCCATTCGGGTTTTATTTCACTTTTTCTAATTTTCTGCATATTTTCTCTATTGCATGCAAAAACATAACATAATAATTAACAAACCTAGAAATATAAGGAGAATTTAACCCTCATAATGTAGATTTCGGGTTTAAGGTACAATTTTATCAAATATATTTTGACAAATTGGCTAGTGGAATATCCACAACAATTTATGTATCATATTAGTATCAGAGCATGTTTCTTTGGGTACATTATGGATATCTTTATGGGATCGAGATATGTTAAGATTAAAGTCATAAAACCCTAGCCATGGCTGAAAAATCTATCAATAACCCTCAAGATCCTGTAGAGGAGAAGTTTGTGCTGTTGGAAGCACAAGATGTAGATATAAAATCGTATTTTGAACCTCCTCATGGAAGTCTTGACCAATAAGCTTGGGTTATTTAGTGAAGATAGAGTTTCTAATGCATAGGTTGGATTAGAGGATAAATGGGTAGATCGAGGAGAACCAAAGAGGGAATCTACAAAAGAAGTCAAAAAGGATCAACATGTTCGAATGTTGTGAATGATTCACAATCCTTATTCAAGATGGAAGTGAAGGTAAACATCAAACCAGAACAATGTGATATCAATGATCTAAATTTAAATCACTAGCTATAACAATTAGAATTTTATATTAGTGTTCGTCATATATAGGAAGAACAAAAGATCTCATTTGCTTGGATGAAATTAGAAGGCCATGCCATGACATGGTATGAAAGCCATATGGGGAACCTCCAATGATTAAAAGGGAGGATTTCAAGACTCTCATAAAGTCACAGTTTTACCCTATTGGATATCGGGAGGACCAATGGATTTGGTGGCATTACTTCATGTAGAAGTAAGGGTAGAATGTACAAGAATATACCAAAAAAATTAGAAATATGGCCATAATATTGGGTATCTCCTAAAAGAATCTAGATGTACTCCTCAAGTATCTAGGGGGACTACATAGCCATTAGTGGAAGTAGTGATGTTGTTCAAACCTAGATTGATGGAAAATGCTTATGTAAAGGAACAATACTTGGAGAAACAGACTAGAAGGGGAAATCGAGTGGGTCAAAGAAAAAGGAGCACTAGGAAGCTTCCAAGGAGGGGAAAAAGAAGTGGAAAATGGGGAAAGATAAAAAGAAAACAATCACAACACTTTAATTCAAAGATCCCAACAACCAATGCAACCATTGTAACATTGAAACAATCAAATATAGGATAAGTGTTGGAAGTTGCATCTAGAGCTCAACCCAAAGAACAAAAATAAATATGCTAAGAATAAAAATCTCATGGTCATTGATCTAGAGAACTAGGTGGAAAGAAGGTCAGACATGGATGAGAAAAATGTTTGTACATTGATGCGAAAGTGGGTGGATTTGAGTAGCATTCAGCGATAGAAAGATAAAAAGTAATGCTTTGTTTGACTCAAGATCACAGGTGAATCTCATTACAACGTAGCTGGTCAACAAATTGGGGTTGGAAAATCATGATCATCCAAGCCCATATCTAGTGGGATGGATAAATAAGGATGCATAAATAAAGGCAACCAAACTATGGAAAATCATATTTTCAATTAGTGTTGACATTATTGATGAAGTAGCACTAAATTTAGTCCCCCTTTAATGTATATGAAGTGGTGTTTGGAAGCCCTTATATATACATGCGGGATGCAATATTCATGGAGAGAGCCAACCAAAACCACCTCATCAAGGATGGAAGATCCTTCACCATTAACATGCACATGAGCAAGTCCAAAATTTCGCTGACAAGTGCCAACCAAGAAAATAAATTGATCAGCTATAGCAAGAAGTATGTTTTACTATTTTTAAGAGAAAATAAGTTGGTAGAAGAGTCAGTGAAAGCAAATTCATCCCTAGAGGGGTATACTAAGAAACGTAAACATCAATTAGAAGAGTTGCTACAAGCATACATGGTTGTGTTCTAAGAGCTTGAAACGCTACCATCAGATAGAAGTGGAGCACAAGATTGAGTTATTGCTGGACACCCTATTGCTAAACATTGGGATGCATGAGAATTTTTTTATAGAAGCAAGTGAGGTGAAGAAGCAATTGTAGCAACTGCTGGAGCAGGGTTTCATTCGACCAATTACCTCACCATGTCAATCTCATGTCATCATTATGCCAAAGAAGGATGGTACTTTGCATATATGTATTGATTATAGGGAGTTAAATGAAATTACACTCAAGAACATTTACCCCCTCCAAGATATATGATCTACTAAATATATTGCAACAAGTCAAATGCTTCACCAAGCTACACTTGTCAAGATATCACCAAGTTTGGGTTAGAGAAGAAGATACCTTAAAGATCGCCCTCAAAACCAGGTGAGGTTTGTATAAGTGCTTAGCCATGTCATTTTCCCTATGAAATGCACCAACTATGTTTATGAGGTTAATGAATGATATGTTACATCATTTTATAGATTCATTTTTTATTTTTTATTTGGACAATATACTAATGTACATTACTACTTAGGAGGAGCACATTTCACATTTGACGTAGGTTCTAGAGACATTAAAGAAGCACCAATTCCTACAAATCTCAAGACCTATGAGTTTTCATAATAGTCTCTGGTGTATCTAATATATGTGACAAGTGGGGGAGAGTTGAAGATAGATCATGTGAATATGGAGACCATCATGAAGTGGTCAATGTCCGTTAATGTTTTTGAGGTTAGGATTTACAAGTGTATGGTGTTTCTACAACAATTTGATTTAGTGATCAAATATAAGAAGGGAAACGCAAAAACGTTGGCCAACATGCTTTCAATACCACCCACATCCAAAATCAAAACTTTGGGAACTCTTGTGCATATGGAGCCTTTCACCCATGATGAATATAGAGAGGCATACATAGAGGATGAGGGATTGAAGGAGGTGTTTCAGTAGTTGTAGAGCTAGATTCATCTGCATAATGATGACAATACAAATTACTACCATCTCCAGAATAGGTTGATATACATGTTAGATAAGTTTTTTGTTCCTAAACTTGAGCTACCATTACTCATTAGAGAGGCTCACATCTCCAAAGTTGTAGGGAATTTTGGTGTAGGAAATATTGTGACCAACCTGCATATATATGTGTATTGGCCTAGGATGCAATAAGAGGTAGCTAGGTTCATATAAGGATGCATGATTTGTTGTATAAGCAAGCATAATAACGGGAAATGTGATCTATCATCCCTTTCCTATACCCATTGTTCCTTGGGAAATAATTTCCATGGACTTTGTGGGAGACTTACCAACAAGCAAGAAGGGACGTGACTACTTGTTTGTGGTAGTTGAAAAGGTCAACAATATGTGTGTTCTAATGCTCTGAAAAATATCGTTATTGGTGTTGTACCTTAAGAAACCAATTTCCTGGCTATGGAGAAATTGTGCTTAAGACATTAACGATTATTGTTTGTTGTCACTTATTTGTCACTTTATTGTTTGTTGTATTCTTAAATGAAGGACCTAGAAAACTTGGTCTTTAACCCTTAATACATATGTGACAAAAAAATATTAGAATGCCATTTGTTGCTAGATATAAATGATGAATGAAGAAAGCTTGAAGGAGAATTTAAAGATGATATGCTGCTTAACACAAAACCTACTGTCCGTCACTTAGAATAATTATGAAAATGAGAACTGAATCATAGACAATATGTTGCTTAGCACAGGAACTACTATCTGTGACCCTTGGAGAAGTTAAAGATAATATGTTGCCTTACACAAAAACTATTATCTACAACTTAGAAAGGAAGGTGAAAGCTTCAAGTATAGGAGCGCTATTTCGAGGAATTTTAAATTTATCTACATAAGCAAATAAAGGCCTGCAACTTCATTACTATACTTGAAAGAAGAAAAACATAAGATGACACATCACAGAGAAGTTACAAAATTATACCCAACAATTCATGGAAACTTCTGATTCTTTCATAAATCAACAGTTATATCAGGAATGCAGTGGCCTAGTCTCCGAGTTCTCCAAAATTCCAACCACCCATTACAATTCCCTTTTCGAGTTTTTATCACTTCTATCAAATCAGTTTTGGAACTAATTTCTTGGAACAGCTAATAAACCATTTTACAACAATTATAAAACTATTTTTCTTTAAAATTGTTCAACTTTATTACATATAAAATATTGAAACTCAGACCATATGTAAAATTGTGCCAAAAGCTTTGGAAGGAGTCCACATATATGTCGGGAGTGTTCCAATTGGCGGAAACACAAAGAAACCCGACCAATCACCTTTTATTTGTATTTGTCTCTAACGCTGATTTTCCCTTTATACAGCGAAATCGACGCAAACCTTTGGTTACTGTGAAAATCAAAAGAATTAACTCTGATTTATTAACCCATCGGATCTGCATGTTCAATGTTTCATTGACTTCCCATTGCAAATTGCAATTGGTGTTTTAAATTGTTGTATTGACCCAATCCTTAACAAACCGCAATATGACGGACGCGCCGGAGTTATAAAACATGGAATAAATAATATCAAGTCCGGCCCATCGCACATCGCAATCAGTGGAACCACATACATATATATAATTGTGGACCCGCCAGAATTATAAAATGCCACATATAGTTTTTTGGGTTCGTCATTGCAAATCACAATCGTCGAAACCCAACATATATGCATAAGGAACTCTGCTATATGTTAGAGCCGTCGAGACTTTTAAACATAATGTAATAATTTTTGGGTCTGGTCCATTGTGAATTGCAATCGGCGGAAGCTGTGGTGATACTCCATATAACTGTATTAATATGATTTGTGATTTTGATTCGATCATATGCTAACGTACTATATATATATCAATTATATATATATATATATATATATATATATATATATATATATATATATATATATATATATATATAGATATATATATAATATATATATATATATATATATATATAATATATATATTATTTATATATTAATATATATATATATTTAATTTATATGTTTGGTCCTCATTGCATGACTATTTACATTGCGATTTGACTTGATCGCATGGGCCGATTCTTTAACAAATATTTCCTTTGTTATTTCGATATACAATAAACAAAATACTTCATTCCTTTTAGACTTTGCAAATGTAAATAAAATAAGGGAGTTTCATTGAGGTTGAACCCCTGCAATGATTTTAGACCGCACATTGTGATAAAACTGATAAATAAGATTAAAACACAATATAAGCTACAACAAGTGGGAAAAAAGTGAAATTTTTCTTTGAACATGTCTACGTTCATTTTGGGATACCAAGGAGCATTGTTGTGGATGGGGACATGAGATTTCATAGTGCATTTTGGACTACATTGTGGAAAAATATGGAAACAAAGTTGAAGAGTTATACAAAATACCATCCATAGACAAATGAGCAAGCATAAGTAATCAACAAGACTTTGGTGCAACATTTGAGGGGTTATAATCAAAAGTTTTCAAATACTTGGGATGAAAATCCAATATATATACAACACTTATAATAGACCAATCCACACTTCTACTGGTAAGTCCCCATTTGAAACTTGTTTATGATATTTACCACCTCCAACTTTGGATATTGCATATGGGCAGTAAGAAGGAGTGAGGAAAGATCTTACAAGGGATGAAATTTTTTTTGAAAAGATCAAGTAGATCCATCTACAGGTTCAAGACAAACTGCATAAATCATGGGTAAAATTCAAGGTTGAGCATGTTCAACACACAAAAAAAAAAAAAAATCCTTTCAGGTGGGAGATAGAGTATGGTTACAATTGAGCAAGGAGCAACTACAGGGCTCTAGTAAGAAAATCAAGGCTCTAAGATATGGTCCCTTTGAGATACTCAATAAAGTGGGAGATAATTCTTATAGACTTAGTCTACCCCCATACATGTGCATTTTATCAATGGTGAGTGTAGAGAATCTGAAACTTTATGATCCTTCTATGTTATATTAGGAAGAGTAATAGGCCCTACCTTATATAGAGGATTTGGCACAAAATGCTCGAGAAGAGTTTGTAGAAAATCTTGTAGATGCACAAGCTCATGCAATGTACTAAAGCACAAGACAAGAATCTACTTTTACTTTTGACCAACGAAAGCCAATAGATCGATGAAAACAATATGAACAAGAAGAAGATAAATCAATGGCACAAAACACAAGATGTATCTGGGGAAAGCCACTGCTCAAAACCCCGTTATCTATATTACATATATCAAAAAGATGAGTGAAGATACAAAGCTAGTTCTCATTAGAACAATTCTACACATGTATGCTCAACTCTCTCAGCTCACAAGCTAGCTCTTGGCCAACACTTAGCCAATTCTGCAGCTCTCCAAGCTCCCAATATCTTGCGTAATTCCTAGGATGAATAGCCTGTATTTAAAGGGAATTCATGCTTCTAAAACTATGCAATCCAAACATAGGATCAATCTTTGATTCATGCATGATATTTACACTCTAGTAAATAATACCACCGATAGTACACCATCCCTGCACTCTAGTATCAACTGGGTCTTTCTCTGAATTGACATGCATGAGTTTCTTATGAGAGAATATTTAGTTAACTAGAGTAGCATTAGTGGATGCATTAGTGCACCAGCTGACTATTAGTCCTCTATTAGTTCCAAAAACAATTTAGAACTAATTTAACTGAACTTAACTCAGTAAATTGAGTGATCTAATTTCCAACTCAATTTAAACTCATATTGGACCCCTAAAACTTAGGGAGAACATACACATGACTACATAAAGACTTCCAACTCGAAATTCCTAGGTTAATTAAGTTAATTAAACTTAATTAAATATTTACAAGTTGCTATGAGAATAGAATTAGATTTTAATTCTTAGTTTAATTCAAGGACAAATTTAACTGGAATTTATTGTTGCCATTTCTCAGCAGTCCCTCTCAATAAGAAAGGGATTATCAGCTACCCCAATCTTGTCTCTGTGAAACTCGAATTTACATCTTGACAAGTCCTTTTTCAAAATGTTAGCATCTTTCTCCTCCATGGGAAGTACTCTAACAACATAATCCACCTCAATACACAATCTCTAAGATGATTATATCGCATATCAATATGCTTTGACCAATCATGAAAAACTAGATTATCAAAGAGTTTAATAAAACTCTAATTATCATAGTAAATCACAGTTGGATCCATCTGCTAATCAAACAAGCCAACCAGGATCTTCCTCATCCAAATGGCTTCACATGCTGCTTGACTCACAACCATGCACTTTGCCTTTTCCGAACTGAGTGCAACTGATCTCTGTTTACTGTTGTACCAAGAAAATTTCACTGACCCAATACTTAAGATCCCTCCTAATGTGCTCTTCTAGTCGTATTGACTCATTTCCCAATCTGCATTGGTGAAGCCTTGAATCTTTACTCCCTCTATCTATTTGTACCATAATCCATACTAAGAAGTTCCCCTGAGGTATCTCGACACATGTTTTGTCGCCTTCCAATATAGCTTAGTACACCTAACCATCGCTTGACTAAGTTGTTTAACTGCATAGCACATATCAGTCATGTGTTCACCAAGTACATGAGTTAACCCATAAGCTTCCTATAAACAATAGCTTCCACTACTTCTCCTGAAGTAGCATCCTCCTTCCTCCAGTTACCTATTAGAGGAGTCTCCATGGGTTTGTTTCTCTCCATGTGGAATCTCCTGAGTATCCCATTGGCATACTTGCCCTGAGACACAAAAAACTCCCCATCTTCCTACCATACCTCCATTCCAAGAAGTTAATGAATAATCCCCATGTCCTTCATCTCAAACTATCTTGCAAGGTCCTCCTTGCAATATTTGATCAATTGATCATCACCTGTCATTATGAGATCATCAACATAAAGTACAATGATCAACAACTTACCTTCCACCACTATGTGGTACTATTTCACATCCGCTTCACTCTTCATGAAGCCCAAACCAGTGAAGTAGCTATCTATCCTAGTGTACCAAGCACAGGGTGCTTTCTTCAGTCGATACAACACTCTCTTGAGCCAGCACACATGCAACTCATGGTCAAAGATCTCAAAACCTTCAAGTTTCTCCATGTACACCTCTTCCTCAATCATGCCATTAAGGAATGTTGTCTTCACATCCATCTAATGTATCTTCCAACCCATCTGTGCTGATATGTGAATATAGATATGATTGATGAGTACCTTGCAACAGGAGCAAAGGTCTCATCATAGTCAACCCCCTCTACCTTTGAAAATCCACGGGCCACAAATCTGGTCTTATGCTTCTCCACTCTACCATCTTCAACTTTCCTTACCTTGTAAAGCTAACAGGAGCTCACCACTAACTTGTCCTTTGGTCTAGGGACCACAACCCAAACACTGTTACGAACTATGGGGTCATACTCCTCCACCATGGCATCAACCCAAACTAGTTATTGCATTGCTTCCTTAAAGTAAGATGGCTCTATCACAACACATTCGCCCATAAGAGCCATGTATCTAGGGTACCTCTCATGTGACCTCCTCTGCCCGCACTGAGAAGTGGGTGCTCCCACATTCTCCCATGCATCATCCAAAAATTTGTCAGCCTCTCTGGTGCACTTTATTCCCTCTCTTGAAGACTCTGCTTGAGTGGATGTCTCCACTCCCATATCCTATGCATATGGCTGCTCCACATCAATATGAGGCTCCTCAACCTTAGGAGCTGAAACATCCTCATCTGCATGTAGCTCAATCTCCCTCTCAAGGGAAACTCGCATGGCCTTCTCCTCATCGAATCTGACATCCCTGTGAACCAATGTCATCATGTTGGTTAGCAAGTACTCCCGATAGTTGTGAGGTGCATCAGTGCACCCCATAAATATCCCCAACTCTATTTTCTGCTCAAGCTTATTTCATGCATCTTTAGTCACATGGCAATATAACGATGACCCAAAACTACTGAAGTGACCAACATCTGGACTCTTACCAGAATAAACCTCCTATCGTGTCTTCATTTCAAGTATCCGATGTGGGCTACGATTCTAAACATAAGCCACTGTGTTGCATGCCTCAACCCACAAGTGTAGTGGTAGGCCCACATCATGCTACATCACCCTCACTACACATACTATGCTCTTGTTCTTCCTCTCAGCCATCCCATTCTCCTGAGGGTTATGGGGTGTCGTCAACTCGCGTTTAATCCCTTCCATTGCACATAAGTTCTTAAACTTGTTTGAGACATAATCACCAATGTTATCACTCCATATAGCTTTAACCTTCTTGCCCGACTCTTTCTCCACCAATGCTTTAAACTCACAAAACTTTGTGAAATTTTGATTCTTTTTCTGCATGAAAAATATCCAACATTTACGAGAATAATCATCAACAAATATAACATAATACATGTGTTTGTTTGCGAATGTTGTCGAGAATGATCTAAACACATCTAAATGGACTCGCTCTAGAATAGCCTCTGCTCAACTGCCTCTATCATGAAAGGAAGAGTTTGTGTATTTTCCCAAAGTACACCTGTTGCATGTATCAACTTGCTCAAGCATACTTTTGGAAGACAGTAGAGATCTACTGCAATATCTCTAAAACCCCTTGATGCAAGTGGTCCAATCGCCTATGCCATAACTCGCCAACATCTCAGCTCTACACCCTTTCTTATTTTGTGCTCAAAGTAGCACACTCCTCTACCTCCATATTATAGAGTTTCTTCACCTGAATCACTATCTTATTTACCTGACCCATGGCTATGTGTCGAAGGAATGCCTTTCCTTTCGAGAAGATCACATCATAGCCTCTATCCTCAAGCATGGCAACGGATACCAAGTCCTTCTTCAGTCAGGCACACACATAACATTCTTCAAGGTGAGTGGAGCCTCATGGTCCTTGTGAAAAGTAATCGTGCCCAATCCAGTAACACTGTAATTCCCATTGTCACCCATCTCAATATGCATCTGGAGATATTTCTCGTCCAGGTCACAGAATAATTCTTTGTCACCAGTCATGTGGAATGAATCTCCACTGTCTAAGTACCATACACTTCCCATCATTGATGACACCATGCATGTAAAAAGGGAAAAGTCCAATTAGAATTGAGATGCCAGAGCCTCACCCACCACTCCTCCTGAGGACTTCTTGCATTTCTTGAGTGGACAATTTGTAGCAAAATGGCCCATCTCATGATAATGAAAGAAATTAACTTTCGTCATGTCTTTCTTCTTATCTCCATGATAAGAATCCAATTTTGAATGGGAATATTTCCATTTCCCCTTCTTCACCTTAATTGCTAAGGCACAATTCTCTTCATCATCAGTCTTTGATGAAGAGCCAAAATTGGTGTTCCTCTTGATCTCCTCCTACATCAAATCCGACCACAATCATTCCCAATCTGACAGCTTCTCCCGACCATTGACAGAGTCCTGATAACTATGCCAAATCTTTGGGAGTAATAGAAGAGCAAGACTCACCATATCATCCTCGGAAACTATGATTCCAACACTTCCAAGTTCATCGCGAAATTGAGTGAACTTGGTCAAGTATTTTGGAATAGTCTCGCCTTTCTCCATTTTTTATTTTTCGAATCTTTTCCTTCAGCGCCAATTTCATTTGGTCACTATTGTTATAATATAATTCCATGAATGTTTTCCACATAGAATACGGAGTTTCCTTGCCATGGAGACTCGAGACAATGTGGTCTCGAACTCCCTGAAGGATTATCCGCTTCGCCTTCACCATGCACTTCTTCCATTCAGCTAAATATTGTGCATCCAATGTTGTTGGCTTATGACTTTCTTGATCAATGAATTCCTCCAAGCCATTATCCTCTAACACAATTTCTATTCCGTCCCTTCAGGCTATAAAATTTGAGCTGCCTTCCAAGGCATACTTGAGCTGCAAATTGTAGAACACCATTTGTCGATCCTGAAGTATATATTGCAAATTCAAATTTCACATGTAACCCAAAAATCAAAAATTATAAATCTCCTCTAATATTGTATTCTCAACTCTGATACCATGTAGAAAATCATGTATATTCACAAGCTCATGCAATGTACTAAAGCACATGACAAGAATCTACTTCTACTTTCAACCAGTGGAAGCCAATAGATCAATGAAAACAATATGAATAAGAAGAAGATTAATCAATGGCACATAAAACAAGATGTATATGGAGAAATTCACTATTCAAAACCCCACTATATATATTGTATATACCATAAATATGAGTGAATATACAAATATTTTTCTCACTAGAACAATTCCGTAGAAGTATGCTCAACTCTCTCAGCTCACAAGCTAGCTCTTGGCCAACACTTAGCCAATTCTGCAGCTCTCCAAGCTCCTGATATCTTGCATAATTCCTAGGATGAATAGCCTATATTTAAAGGGAATTCATGCTACCAAAACTACGCAATCCAAAAATAGGATAAATCTCTAATGCATGCATGATATTTACACTCCAGTAAATAATACCATTGATAGTACATTGTCCTTGCACTCTAGTCTCAACTGGGTCTTTCTATGAGTTGACATGCATGAGTTTTTTATGAGAGAATCTTCAATTAACTAGAGTATCACTAGTAGATGCGTTAGCGCACCAACAGACTGTTAGTCCCCTATTAGTTCCAAAAATAATTTAGAACTAATTTAACTAAACTTCACTCAGTAAACTAAGTGATCTAATTTCCAACTCAATTTAAACTCATACTATACCCCTAAAACTTAGGGAGAACATAAACATGACTACAGAAATACTTCCAACTTGAAATTCCTAAGCTAATTAAGTTAATTAAACTTAACTATTTACAAGTTACTATGAGGATAGAGTTCAATTTTCATTCTCAATTTAATTCAAGGACAAATTAAACTGGAATTTCTTGTTTCCATTTCTCAACAGATTTGAATGAGGATACAATTTTTCAGAACATTTCCAAAACTACAAGATAGGGCTACTACGACCTTTGGAATATTGGCTTGAAAGTATAATTCTCAGGCAAGGCTAAATGATACACCTGAGAGAAGGCAAAGGAAAATTTTCCTCATTTCATTATGTAGAAGTTTGTGGGGACCAAAATCCCCCAAAAATGGGGAGGTGTGATCCAAAATGGCTCATTATATTATTTTTCATCCATATTGATGCTTTTAGAGACTGTGGAAAAAGTGGAGAAATTAGCTCATAGGACCATTTTTATTTGTGAGTCCTAGTTTGGAAGCAGCGTGAGGCATCAAATGCTATTTTTTGGGGGTGATACCTTGTTTCTTAAGCACGACATCCCTTAGAATTATTCTAGACACATGTACCTTTCCAACATAGCAAGAATCGCCTCAATCAGAGTCTATATGAAAAAGTTATGCCACCCAAACATTGACCTTCCTATTTTGACTACCATGATTAAAGAGGATGCCACGTCAACCTTGATTATTCATGGAAAAGGGGATATGCACGTGATCATGATGAATAAGACTCAAGAAGAGTCGATATTGTAACTCTAGTTAAGATTTGAAGGTGTGACACCCTCATCCCACATCTACCCAAGTAACCGACCAACCAAGATAAATATACGATGAGAGGCCACTATAATGGGTTTTAACCTTCTAGGTGACCTTAAGGAAGTGGAATTGATGGAAACCCACAACACAGACCTTCTATACCTACTACAGGACTCCCATAAGCCCTCCTAGTCATCCCCATGACCAGTCCCTGGGTCCCACTGAGCTTTTAAACCATTAAACCCATAGACGCTTCTTTGATATGGATAAGGGTGCATCTAGAAGGCTCCAGTCACTCCCACAAGAAGACACAGGTGCATCTAGGAACTTTTATCCTCGGTCATGTGCCTGGGACTCCGAGATGTGTGCCACTTTTTCAAGCCTAGAGCCCAGGTCACTGCCGAGAACTTAATGACAGGTTCATAAATCAAAATTCGCAGCTGAACAAAGATACATTTTCAAAAACATCAGCAAGGACTAGACTAGACCCCTACTAGCCATTATAGGCATTTCATTAAACATGTCACAAACATGAAAGCTACAGTTCTTAACAACATAATAGAGCTTATCTCATACTTATCTGAGAATCACTAAGAAGCATTGACTCCTCAACACATTAGATATAATTTCATCTATTAGGCCATAGATACTTTGTTCATTCATTTACAAGTAAAAACATGATGAGAGCCATACATAGCCATTGTCATAATAAATGTTCATAACCAGCATAACAACAACAAAAATACCAAGGAAACAACAAGCATATAATCCACATATAAACAAGTATAATACATGTGAAATAACAAGGAGAAACAACCTCATATTAATAATGCAAAGGCCAACTAGGTTTGAGACTTCCACAAAACACTCGACCATAGATTGGCTTAACCAAATCTTTCTTTCATCCAATCACCCTCGTGCCATATTCTAAACATGAATGTGGGACTTAAAACCAAACTCAGCTAGGGCTTCCCAAGGCTACACCAGATCACCCTCATCAATAGAACTAGGCTTTATTGCAATCCATCCTAGAACATTAGCTCATAAAACAAGCATGGATGCCACCAGATTTCTCCACCTACACCGTGAGGAATTTCCCTATCTCCTAGTCTCTAGGATTTACCACAATCCACATCGGATCACTAGGCTCTAACCAAGACTCCACCCTCTAGGATTTATCATATATCTCACCATTCATTGGCAATGATTCCTAGGCCTAATCAAGGGAAACCACCTCTAGGATTTACCATATATCCTGCCATTAACCAATCAAGGATTCCTAGGCCCACCGAGGCACAAAATACCTGGATTTACCTCAACCCACAGTTTGGTTCAGGGATCACTAAACAAGTGAATTTACCACGATCCACAGTCTGGTTCAAGGATCACTAGGCCATCTGTTCTTTCTTTCGGAGATCCACCTCACTCAGCTTTGAATCCATCTAAAAATATAGCTCAACCAAAACATGAGAACCCCATCACACCATGGCTATCTGGGAATGGAAAGGCTAGGCTAGAAACACTGTCACACCTGGAAAAACCCATGCCATGACAGCAAAGAACCACATGCAATACCATGCATGCCAAATGTAGCAAGGAAATCACACAAGAAAATTGATACTTGCAAAGAATCTTGTTGTAGCTACTTGATCCTGCTCTTCCTTCCTCTTTCCTTCTTTGCCTTTCTTGATCCAATGCCAAAGTGCTCCAAGAAAACTCTAAGTTTCTAAGAGTGAGAGAGAGAGAGAGAGTAATGAGAGAGCTCCAAAACTGAACTGAAAAAAGGTACCAACTGATCCTTAGAAGCCTTTTTATTAATGAGACCTCTATTTTCTTCATTTTCCATTAGTTTACTTCATTTTCTTCCTCACATGCAACCTGTGACTTTTCACCTTCCTTTTCTCCTAATTTCCATTATTTTCATAAATAAATGTGCCAAAAATTCCATTTTTCCTTTCCAATGCCTTTTCCATTGCCTTTGATAATTTCCTTAGCCATAATAAGCCAATGAACACCCACACTAGTATGTCTTTCCCAACATTCAGCTTGGAATAAGTGTCCCATCAACCGTGGTTATTATTTTGCCTTTATTAACTTTTATTACATGGAATTTTCACTAGGTTTGTTACAGAAGGAGTCAAACTTAACCACTAGTAGGCTACCAAGATGTGTTATAACCATGCCACTAGGAGGAAAACAAATTCTTTTTTATTCAATGCATTTGTTTCATAACTAAGCAGAGTAGTTGAGAGTGGGTAGAGAGTGAGTAGTTGGAGCAGCCTCACATTCTAGTTGAGTTTTCTCCCAAAATATTTCCCAAGGCATATCTTGTGTTCTTATGGTTGTAAGTTTTATTTAGATGTTCTTTATTTTTTTTCATATTTTATCTATTATGCATAAGCATTACAAAGCAATTAATGAATTTGAAAATGTAAGGAGAAATTAACCTTCATAGTGTAGATTTCATATTTTAGGTATAATTTTATTAGATCTGTAGTGACAAACTATCTAATGCAATATCCATGATAGTTTATAGATCATGGTGGTATATAGTTAGTGATGATAAAAAGGTAGTGAAGTAGTTTAGGAACATGGATGAGAAAGGTTGGTCAAGTGCCAAATGAAACTAGCAAAAAACATTAATATATACGTTAATGATGATAATGTTTGTCAAGATTAATTTAGGTCAAGGTTTAATTTCTTGTTGGGAAGTTTAATTGTTTGTTGGGGTTTAATTTACCAAAAAATTTGGGAGAAACAAAGCCCACAATAAAACGTCAAATTTGAAGTCCAATACAAATGAAGATGAAAAAGTTTTTTTATTTGTTTTAATTCTAATAAACAATATTTTCTAGATCTACCTATATAAACTTTTGAAATCTAAAAAAATAAAAATCACTTAAAATGATTTGTAGCCAATAATGAAGTGGTCACTATAGTGGCCCAACCTTTTGGTAGCGACTAAGAAGGATACAAATACATGGCAGATATAAATTGGAATTAAATGATATCATTTAGTACAATGAGAAAGGTCATTTTATATGCCACACTTTATGTCATTATGCTTCTCACTTATCCTAATTACCATCACTATTAACACTTTATTACAATATAGTTAATCACTCAACATAATGTAACATTTTTACAAATTGAAGAGTGTTCATACTTTAATACATGTAAATCATTCAAGAACTTTGCTTTATGTTTATGTTGTATTAGAATTGTTACATTTTCATCAATAATTACATGCCTTTTTACTCACCCATAACCCCATATATATCTTTCTTAATGCTTAAAACCATAATTTTGGCATAAGTTGTTTTGTATTTCATTTCTTTAGTATATCGTTCAAAAATCCAAATAACATTAGGAGTGTTGAGAAATATATGGAAGCCTATTTAGGGCTTCTTATTAAATTGATTTATGTTTCAATTGAAAATTTCTTGTGACTAGTTCTTATTTCTTCTTCGTTGTTATTATATGTTTATCATCAAGACAATTGCTAAAAATTCGAAGATAATGAAAGAACACAAGATGTAGGAACTCAGCTAGGGTAAAACCCCTAAAGAGGGGAAACCCCATTCAAACTTCCTTAGTAGAATAAAAATCAAATTGAGACTCTTTACCTAAACCTCTCATCATCCATCAAGTCAACCTTTCAGTTGGAGTAGTCTTCTTCCAAAATAGTGAATCAAGAACAAGGGTTTCAACCCTTCCTGTCATCTATTTCTTTTGGTTCCTATAATCATAGAAGCTTTGGCTCCTTTAATACCTTTATTCCTCTTCATAGGCATTTCTTCTTTATTGTTTATACGAACTTCTTTCTTCAATAGAATTGCAAATTGAATGGTGCCATCTTCAAGTTTGAATGATTCTTTATATATTGTCTTCATAAGGTGGATGGGTCCCTTCATGAGGTCGACTGGACAGCTTCTTGTGGCTGACTTCTTATGTTTGATGTCGGTTTCTTATGTTTGAAGCTGACTTAATGGTGGAGGGGTTAACATGACTCAAATAGATTTCTTTCTTTAATACAATGAACCCAAGAAGGGTCTTATACATCATGACATTGATTTTTGACATAAGACACAAACCCTAGAGCACACAATGAGTTCTTTTGACCTATTGACCATTGACCCCAAGCATGACACACATGATTTAATAAGTCAATAAAAATTTCTTTTATAAATAATTTTTCTTTTTCATGACTCAAATACAATTATGAAGACCAAAAATAATTACATTCATCAACACTCCAAATTAATAGGCAGGTATCCATAATTACATATATATGGAACATCTCAAAATGATATACTCTACAAAGAGTCACAACACACGTAGTGCTACAGATTAGATACTTGACCAAGGTATCTAATCTATTTGGGACTAAGGTGTGTTCCAAGGTTCAACCATTGTAGGTGCCATCAATCTTCCACTCTAACACCAACCCATGGATCTAGGTGTGTATCCAAGGCCAGAGCTCTAAGACCAATGCAATCCTCCCTACTTTGGGATCTATACATCATCACAGGCCAACCAAATTTCCTCCCAAGCATCTTTTTTCCCCAAGATGCTTCATCTATCCTTATCAACCAAACCAGATATATCCACCAATCCAAGCATGCTTCAAACGTTTAACCTTCTTACAGAGAGATATTGCACAATCACAACCCCAATCAATATTAAACTTTCAATATATGCATATATGTTTAGCAAAAGCCTTCAGGGTTTTTGGTTATTCTAATGTTACTTAAATACATCTCATTGGAATCTTCCTTTTTCAATTTTCCAGCAGCACCAAACTCAACCTAAACACTTTTCAACATAACCAATTTTTTGTTTGCAACTTCATAAATCGTGAATAACCTATCTGTAGTGCTTTAGCTATTCTATGATTTCAAACTTTATCAAGGCCTTTTCTCTTTAGGATCCCTATCAACTAGGGAGATAACTAGGGGACAAGTCCGTCAAATATATGATTCTTCACATAGGCTCTTCCTTTTGCATCAATAATTTATCATAGAATTTTAGTGCTTCCAAAACTTCATCATTCCTTCACATGGCAACATGGTCATCTACCGAAATTTAATGTAGACTTTAATGTTATCAAGATTCTCATATCTACCTCTTTCCATCATGATCAACATCATCAAATTATATGAGGTAAGAATCTTCATCATCTTGAAGATTATGTATCTACATATATTCAACAAGTACAACCAAACATAAATATCTATGTACAAGAGCATGAAATCAAAATTATATCATTACAATGGAAGCATTAAAATAATCAACTTTAGACCTCAAATACCTAGATTAGGTTCTTAATTAACAAAGGGTATATCTTTTATATACTAGACTTCAAAAAAATTCTAGGTTTTTGTCACAAATCCTAGACTCCATTTTCGAGACATGAAGCCTCAGGTATCAACAACTTAATCAAGATATCAATCCAATCATAGTATTATACATCTACGATTTCAACAATATGCTTTTAGAATTTCATGATAGATTCAACTAGGGTTTTTTATATACCTTAGTTTTCAAAAATTAAATCATTAGCATACTCACATATAATATCTAGGGTTTCATTATCATGCACTAACATCTCATATCGATGTCTACTAGGTAAACCCAAGATACAAACATCAAGAGATAGAAGTTAGATATGCAACAATTTTAATCAGGCTAGGGTTTTTCTCATGCATAAGAATATGCACCTAGGGTTTTATTCCTCTGACCTTAATTTATTTATTACCAGTATTTTTTTCATAAAAACCTAATTCACCAAACCCTAAAATTATAGGGTTTTATCATATAACCTAGACAACAACAATAAACCCTAAAAAGGCTAGGGTTTTAACATAACATTACCAAAACCCTAAACATCAAGAGAATAAGATATCAATATAGGTTCTATACTCTATTAACAACCCCTAAGTAGACCAGGGTTTCATTATTAACATCAAAATACCCTTAGCATAAAAAATTTAGGGTTTTATAGTGAACCCTAAAGGTTAGGGTCTCACCAAAAATTGAACAAACAATAGATAATATTATAAGGGTGGATCTAATCTGATGATTAATCACCCTAACAAGAATCCTTACAATTCAAAAACCTAGACACGAGAGAGTTAATAATGCAGAGTAAATTCCAAAACGGTCATACCTTTTTGTGTGAGGAAGACTATCAATAAATCATGTGAATTTTGAACACACCTTGACTCAGTTGCTTTTTTACAAACCTTATAGAGATTCCTTGAAGTGAGCCTTCATAATATTTATACTTGCAACACTTATTAACAAATACAACAAAACAAAATATGTGATACCAAAATCATGATATAAATTTTGTCTATTTAGGGTTTCTATCTCGACCTTCCAGGTATAAACCAGAGATCTAGCAAAAATAATATTATCTTCTCCTTCAATCAACACTAATATTATACCCGAAGACAGGCTCTACCATCCATGAGGGCTTTGCTTTAGGTTTTTTTCATCGGTCACCATGGTGGGGCAGAGAGGAGGGAGATCAGCTCCCTCCTACAATCAAGTGGTTGTAGACAGAAGCAAGGGAATTGGATTTCATGGCTTCAAGAAACCAACGGAGGTGGTAACAGAGGCTAAGAATATAGAAAAATCGGAAACTATCAGACCTGAAGGACATGACGAGAATCATGAAGAAGCTAGTAAGGAGAAGAGGATAGAGGTTAGCAGTCTGAAAGTTGCTCCTATGAGTACATCAGGGGTCTATAAACCCAAGTCAACCACTATTCCTCAAATCGTTTTAAGTGACCCAGCACTGTAGGTACACAGAGACCACATGTCGGAGTATGCTATTATCTGTAAATTTATGGGGATTTGGTCAATGGACAAGGATTTGCAAGCATGGATAAGGAACCACTGGAAACCAGAGGGGGGAAATTGACCTTCACCTTGGGTCCAAGGGCTTCTTCACGGTGGTGTTCACAAGCTTAGAGGATAAAGACAGAGTGTTTGAGGGAGGACCCTATTTTTACACTTCTGCAAGCCTTTATATGAGACCATGGGTAATGAACTTTGTCCCAGAATGAGAAACTTTCACCTTAGTGTCAGTGTGGATAAGACTCTATTTTCTTCCTTTAGATTATTGGCTGTCGAAGTCCCTAGAGGATATCAGCAACAAGCTAGGGCATTTTATAAAGATCTCATATGCTACTCTAAGAGGAAAATACACTTCCTTCGCTCGGATATGTGTGGAAATGGACTTATCTGGGGCACTTCTGGATGCAATCATTTTAGAAGTGTATGATGAGGAATGGGTGCAGGGAGTGGACTATGAACATGTCCCATTTAGGTGTCGTAAGTGCCATGATTATGGGCACCTATATAGGGACTGCCCATTGAACAAGCTAGAAATCAATACAAAAGCCACTACAAGCAAGGATACCGAGGGTTTTACTAGGGTTGAGGGTAAAGGGAAAGGAGGCAAGCGGTACCAAAAGAAAATTAATGAAGATGGACAACCGAGTCACAATAGTTTCAAGATCTTAGAAGAAGAAGTCGAAAACAACGGGACAAACCAAGAATCGGAGGATATTCCCACTGAGAAGGAAAGTGATACTAATATGGAGGATATACCAGAAAAAAGAAAACAAAAGGACGATATGACGAGCATTATGGAGCTCAGTAGGGACCACGAGATGACCCCAAGTGAGGCTAGAGAAGAAGACCATGAACTGCAGGAGATTCTAGAGAGGGAGAATTTAGATCTAGAAAAGTTTTTGGAGCACAGAATCACCAAAGGAGTAGACTCTGCCAAAAGAGGAGTTTGACAGGGTTCAATATCTCTTCCTCTAGAGATCATAAACAAAGTGTTCTGGATTCAAAAGAAACCATGATAGCCAGGAGAATATGGGAGTGAAAACAATGCAGGATACACCGATGCATTCTTCCAAGAACACAGGTAGGAAAAGAGGAAGAAAAACACAAAATGAGCTGCTGACCAGATGTGGGAAACTTATGATTAGCTCAGGTAAGATGAGGTATCTTACCACTTACTCCTTTACAAACCTTTCTTAATGAAGCTTACAACTTGGAACATTAGGGGTCTAGGAAGTAAAAGGAAACAATGAACTCTTAGCAGTAGAATGAAAGGAGAAAAAACAGATATGGTTTTTATTCAGGAAACAAAATGTTCGATGGAAAAGATCAGAGATATACACAACAAATGGTTAATCAAGTATGAGTATCTAGAGGTTAAAGCGGATAACTCGGCGGGTGGGATTCTTACTCTATGGGATCCTCAAAAACATGGAATCTTGGATGTTGAAGCTTCTAGGAACTATCTATCGCTGGTGATTCAACCTTTGGGTGATAAGGAGATCTACATGATCACTAATGTCTACGGTCCTCAAAAACTAGAAGACAAACTTAAGCTTTTCACCTCCCTTGAGAAGCTAAGAGAGAGATATACTAATATGCCCTGGATTTTGGCTAGGGATTTCAATATGATCAAATCTTTGTTATGAGAAGAGCTTCGGCGTAAATCACATGACAAAGACATTTGTCGACGCATTTCGAACCAACTAGTGTGGTTCATTGTCAAGACAAGTTGAAGAAACAGATCTGGCCTAGCATGTTAAATAGACTGAGCAGAGACTCCAACGGCTATTTTTGACTCTAGGACCACATAACAGCTATTTTTGACTCTAGGACCTAGGCCAAAATTATATTAATAAATTTAATATTATTTTTATAATATTAATAATATATTGTTTTATTTCTAGAATTAAACACTATTAGGTACAATGAATAGTATCCTAGGTAATTTATTTAATTAAATAACTTTATGTTGTTAATAGAATAAAACTAAGGTTATTGAAAATTATTATTTGTGCGAATGAATTCTTTTAAGGAATAAATAGGGTTACTCATAAAAATCTTATCTTATTAAAAATAATAACAATAGGATGTTAGGGTTAAATAAGAATAAGTGAATAAATATGTAATTTTAATGGTAATAAGATATTAAATTAATAACTAACTATATATATGAAATGAATATTAAAAGTATGTTATCTTGTTTATAAAATATACTAATTACTTTTGAAGTAATATCATATTTTATCTTATTATAAAAATTATTAAATTTATTAATTAATAAAACTAATCTTGAGAGGTTAGTTTGAAAAGTAAATGAGAATGTTTATTAAATAATAATTTCATTATGAGAAATAATATATATTATATATAAATTATATATATATATATATATATATATATATGAGTGTGTATTATTATAATCTTATTACGATATATGTGAGTGTATTATTATTAAATTACGATAGAAAAATACTTAGAAAAAGCCATACTTAATGCTAAAATGAAGCAATCCCACCTATAAATAAGAATAACCATAATTATCATAACTTATATATATCAATAATGATGACCTTGTGAATCAAATGAATAACTTCCAAAACAGGTAAAGGGCCCTCATCTTACAGAGAAAAAAGGTGGTACCAGAAAATTAGGTAGAGATTCCATTTCCTTCTAGAAATTCATGAATAGCATGGGGCTAGTGGACACCGAAACAATAAATGGCACTTCTACTTGGAATAATAAGAGGGGAATGGCTTTTCAAGTCGCCTCTAAACTAGATAGATTCATAATCTCATAGGACCTCTTTCTCAAAGGCCTTGATATGTCAGCTTCAATCCTTCCCTTCAGAGGCTTGAACCATTGGCCTATCTAGCTTGAAGCTACTTTCATGGGTACACCGAGGAACAGACCTTTTAGGTTTGAAAATGTCTAGCTCTCTCACACTGACTTCACCAGAAATATTGACAAATGGTGGTTGGAAGATATGTCTGTTCAAGGCACTAAAATGTTCATGTTGCAGTAGAGACTTAAATACATCAAATCTAGGCTTAAATATTGGAACAAAAAAGAGTTTGGTAATATTTTTAAAGCCAAAAGAGAAGTTCAGCAGAAACTCTAGGAGATTAATCAAATCATCATCTCAAAAGGTTTTATCGAGGAATAGAAAATTCATGTTGACTCTCTTCAGAACGAATGGGACAATCGGTGCATGCAAGAGGAGATTTTCTAGAGACAGAAATCGAGGGTGCAGTGGATTAGAGAAGGAGAAAGAAACACAAATTTTTTTCATAGATCAATCTTGGATCACAGATCTCATAACAAAATTTCAAAACTTAAAGATTCTCAAGGGAAAGAGCTCGTCTCTCACAAAGAAATGGAATCTGTCCTAGTTCAACACTTCCTTAGCATAGAGAGGAGCCTCTCATTGACAGATCTTGGTTCATTAACAAATTCACCAAGTTCATTCCTAAGCTTGTAACCAGGGAAGACAACCACAATCTTGACAGGCCAGTGTCTGAAAAGGAGGTTAGTGAAGTTATCAATGAGATGAAAAATGGGAAAGCTCCTGGCCCTAATGGATTCAATGTTGACTTCTTTAAAGCTTGTTGGAAAATAGTCAAACAAGATATCCTTTATGTTGTGGAAGACTCTAGAAGATCCAAAACTATTTTGAAATCTCTTAATGCCTCTTTCATAGCTTTGATTCCAAAGCAAGAAACTGTGACACTGTATATATTTAGACCCGTAGCCTTATGTAATTTGGTGTACAAAATTATTTCCAAAGTGATCACTAACAGATTCAAGCCTCTTCTTCCTACTCTTGTCTCAGAGGAGCAAACTAGATTTGTGGAAGGAAGAGAGATTCTCAACAACATCATACAAGCTCACGAGGTGGTACACTCTCTTAAGAGCAATAAGCAAGCTAGTATGATCATGCAGCTTGACCTAGTGAAAGCATATGATAATCTAAGTTGGTCTTACATCAGGGCAGTACTAAGAGCTTATGGCTTCGACCACAACTGGATAAGATGGGTTATGGCCCTTGTATCCAGGGCCAGCTTCTCCATTCTGCTTAACGACCCTCCATCTAGAACCTTTATGCTTTCTAGGGGTCTCAAACAAGGGGATCTGCTCTCCCCCTTCCTCTTTGTTCTCATGATGAAAGGGCTAGGTAGAGCGATCAGAATGGCCAATTCTGAAGGAAGAATCTAGGGTCCGAAACTTACTTCAGATGGTGCTACTTCTACTCATCAACAATTTGTTGATGACACAATGTTGTAGGGCATTCCTACGGTCAAGGAAGCCAGAGCTTTCAAAGAAATCCTGAACAAATTTGCATTGGCCGTTGGTACAGATGTAAGCCTTGAGAAATCAAAGGTGTTCCTTTTTTACACTGACATTGCTATTCAGAGGAACCTCAGCAGAATTCTTGGGTTTCAAAGGGATCGGTTACCTTCTAAGTACCTTGGAATGCCTCTTACTGACAAACCTCTAAGCAAGGGAGTGTGGGAGCCGGTAACTAATAAACTTCAGGACAAAGTCAGGAAATGGACCTGTAGGTATTTGAATTTGGTGGGGCGTCTTGTGCTTACTAAGGCTATCCTACAGGCTATACCCATTTTCATGTTTTCAGCTCTTCTTGCTCCTAGAGGATTTATGCAACAAATCAGGTGTATTCAACAATATTTTCTTTGGGGTAAAGAGGAAGAGAAAAATAAGTGGGCTTTGATAGCTTCGGACAAGCTTTGTAAACCTAAGGTCTGTGGTGGTTTGGGGCTTCATGACCCTGAAATCCTCAACAGAGTTTCGGGAGCCAAACTTTGGTGGAGGTGGCTCAAGGAATCGACCACCCCTTGGACCAAGCTTTGGAAGCATAAATATGCAAATAATTGGTAGGGGAGGGATCATATCTGAATGTTAGGGCTCATCAATGGCTCCCACATTTGGAACCTTTCTTAGGAGAATAGAGCCATTGTCCAAAAGCATAGTTTCTAGAAGATCCGACCTGGGAACCTGGCACAGTTTTGGGAGGATAACTGGCAGCAGGAACCAAAATTGTTTAGGGAAGAACTAACCACTCTAAAAAATGACACTAACAACAAAGTTTTACTTATGATAAGTGACTTCTGGGATTTGGTAAGGAATAATGATAAATGGAGAATGTGGAAGGATCTTGGTTATAGTGAAGAGAGTTCTTTGAAGGCCCAGGTAGATTCTCTTACTCTTGACTTGGAGTAGATGAAGATTGTGTTGTCATCCTCATCTGACCAACTGAGGTGGGGTCGAAACACCGAAGGTACCTTCAACCTCAAAGAAGCTAAACGCATGTCCCTAAGTTTCAATTATCCAATCCCTTATCACATTTGGAATGACCTTTGGCAGAACTCGCAATGGATGAAAATCAAGTTGTTTATGTGGTTGGTTCACCAAAAGAAAATTCTCACATGGGAGAATCTTCTAAAAAGTGGCTTTGTTAGCCCATCCAAATGCCATCTATGTGACTTACAGGAGGAGACGATGGAACATTTACTAAACCTATGCCCCTTCACCTCTACCTTGTGGGATTGGACAGCCTCAGTCTTCAGGAAAACTGATAGGGACAGACTTAGCATCGCCAACACTTTGAAGAATTGGAGGAAAGACTTCTCAGATAATGAAATCATTGACAAGGCTTGGACTCTAGTTCTAGGCTTTATTATTTGGGATGTCTGGAAAGAACGCAATGGCAGGATTTTCAAGAACAAAACAGGCTCAACCCAAAACATCATTGTCCAAATTTTACGACAGCACAAAGATATAGTAGGAGCCCTTATGTGGAAAATTCCTGAGGACCCTCCTTCACCCCAGGATTCTCGCATACTATTACAGTTGGGTCTCCATTCTCTAGTTCCCCAAGGCACTATCAAGGGTGTGAGCAAAACAACTACTAGTAAAGATATCTGACAGCCTCCTCCTCATGGTTTTTTGAAAATCAATATGGATGGGGCCTCTAAGGGAAATCCAAGGATGGCTAGATTTGGCGGTGTCATAAGAGATGAGCAAGGGCGCATAAAGGATATATTTCACAGTCATTTTGGGACTACCACTAATAACGTGGTGGAGCTCATGGCCTTAGAGAAGTGCCTTAAAATCCCGATGGAGTCAAATTTACACAACGCCATCATTGAAGTTGACTCTAAATTGATCATTAATGTGTCCAAGAAAATGTGTAATGGAACAAAACCTGGAAAAATGTCAAAACATTAGAGGCTCTCATAAGTCTTTCAGCGTATTCATTCCCACTTGTGAACCTTGAGAACCGTCAGCTTCATTCAAGTGCGAAGAAAATCCAATATGTTAGTTGATCATCTAGTGAATGAAGGAGTGCTATGTAAGGAAAGCTATATTCGATAAAACTGGGATTCTATACCCTCTGGTAAACTGCGTGATGACTGTCAATGATAGGCAGCCAAATACATGGCGTACTTCCAGACCATGAATAATGAGTAGGAGGAAGACTAGCGGAAGTAGGAGAGAGCGGAAGTCCTTGAGCCTGGTTTAAGTGTCGCAGTAAATCCTAACCATCGATCCCACAGTCAATGCTTACGTCATAGCTAACTACGGGGGTTGAGTATTTTGTAAACAGCATGTTAGTTGAAGGGCCACATGCCATAGGATTTGATGGCCTTCATTATTGAATGGATATCGGGTTTTAAAATGGTCGGAGGTTAAGTCTAAGAGAAGACCCGAAGTTTTATAGACCAAGGTTTATAATCTAAGCGAGCAAGTGTCACACAAGTTTCCGATGTGATATCATTGAGGACCATCGGATCAAATGGGTTTTGATCGACGGTGCAAGGTCACCATGCAACTCTGTTGATCGGAGAGAATATCAACCGTCTGATTGAAGGTAATATCGATGATGGAGATTGAGCGATAAGAATTGGGGAGAGATCAATAGTCTGAAAACTTAAGAATTGGGTCTAATTTTGTTTTTGTGTGTAAGGTTTTGGGTTTTGTTGACCCTGTTGTTTGTTTATCATCAACGGGTTTGTCTTTTATTGGTCTTTACACTTGTAAAGATGTGTACCATATGTAATCTTTTTTTTGGTTAACTGAAAGCTCCACTCCTACTTGACCAAAAAAAAAAATACTAACGTTATACCCTATATTACCTATAAACCCTATAAGTCAAGGGTAATGAGAGATTAGGGTTAGAGCTTCTATATGACTATGTGTCACCTAGGGTTTACGGTGTTAGATATCAATACTAATATTAAAAACTTTTGATATTGAAGACAACAAACTCTAGAATCATATAAGCAAATAACCTTAAAATATCTCATATTAGATCCTTAATATAATATACATACCTCGTGATTATGTACCTTTGTCCTCTAAGATCATAGAGGGTGCTAAAAGATCTGCTACAAGGATGCCATGTTCTTTTAATTATTATTCTAGCCTTTTGTTGTAGTTTGCTTTTCTTGCTTTTAGAAATTTAAGATCAGTTATGAAACAAATATAATATTTTGATGCTCCTTTTATCACTGACTATTATAGGACAATCAAAGAGATTCTTCTATCCAAGAGACTATTCTTTCTCGTGGCTTAGAGATACTTCTTCAATCCATGTTACAATTTCTTCTAGATGTTAGTATTCAAAGCATGACCTTCAAAGATTACCTACTACTTCTTTTCTTGAGATGACCCTTTTAATAGGGCTTTCTGAAAACATTATTTTATATGGGTGCCTAGATTTCAAATTGTGCTTAGAATATTTGTTCTTTTTAGTTCCCAAGGCTGACCTCACTTTTTGGGCTTGAGCTTTGTATATCTATATATCTATATATATTATATATATATATAATATATTATATATATATATATATAATATTTATTTATACTATTATATATATATATATATATATTATATATATAAGATAATCTATAGGGTTGCTACAACTTCATGGATTTTATACTGTTGCTATGGGTTTGCATTTCTCCTTCAAGACTATGGTTAGCTTGTATATGGATGACAAGCCTTCCAAAATGCTTGTGTTCAAATATTATTGGCTCCTTATTCAAGTGATATGAAATATATTTATGCACAAAACCTTTATAAAGAAGTCTTAGCTTATTTTTTCAAACTATATCTTGAAGATTTGTACTTCAAAATAGTTTGTCAAAATGATATACTCATAAATTTCAGTTTTTTGATGTAACATATAGATTTTGGTTTCCTTTAATAGCGATTTTAGACCTTGAGGAATACGCCCAATATTTTTATCTTTATACCAATGCATTTGGCCTTCAATGTAGGTTATTAGACCAGCCTTTCGGTGTTCCATAACAAGGCTTATGAGCCTCACAAAACCCTCAATCTTTTCTCCTCAAACTTGAGGCCTTAACACAATGACTAGGACTTCTAGATGTACCTAGAATTTTGGTTGGATGCCTTTAGGAGCTCAGTATTAGGTATTTTATATTCTCCTTGATTCCTTGAAGTTTTTGTTGACCTTTTTCCTACCCTTACATAAACAAACCAAGCTTTGATACCATGTTGAGAAATACAAGGCAGCATAGTTAGGGCTTCTTATTAAATTGATTTATCTTTCACTTGACAATATCTTGTGATTAGTTCTTATTTATTCGTCATTTATATTATATGTTTATCATAAAGAAGATTGCCAAAACTTTAAAAACAATGAGACAACACAAGATGTAGGCACTCAACTAGGGAGAAACCCCTAAGGAGGGGAAAACCCAATCAAAATCTTCCTTAGTAGAATCAAAATCAAATTGATACCATCCTAGACCCTTGACCTAAACCTCTCCCCATCCATAAAGTAAGCATTTTAGTTGGAGTAGCCTTCTTCCAAAATAGTTCTTCAAGAACAAGGTTTTCAACCCTTCCTGTTGTTGGGTCAGGAAAAAGGTATGTTTTCTCTTTGTAAATAGATTTATTTCAACATTTATCATCATGTGATTATCTTTTTTTATGGATCAAAGTAAAGGAAATAATAGCTAAAGTTGGATAAAAGCACTTGGTAATAAATTAGATAAATATAGCATGAGAAACTGACTTATTTCTATCTTTATATGTAGAAGATGCAGATTTAACAATAGTTGTTCAGTCGACAGAGCAACATCATGTCGTAAAAGGAAAAGCACAGTGTCTGAGGCATGCAAGGCATAAAGAGACCAGGAAAATTGATGATATTTCATGACAGAATTAGATTATGTATAGTGAAATCCTCAGGATCCCCTGATCCTAAGGATTCACTTTTATCTATTTATTTTCTAAATGTAATATATAAGGCTTAAAGGCAAAATTGCACAGAGTTAAGAATTTCATAACATGTAATTATTCTTTTGAGACATATAATACTATCATTTCAGTGATGTTGTAACCGTTTTGCTTATTTTAATGAAGAAATACTTCGTTTGATCCATACTTATATTATGAGTATTTCTTAGCGGAGACTTCTGGTGACTATGGGCCCAATCAAGAGAATTTATATTGCTTTCTTGTGTTATAATCTTTTCTATTTAGTCTTTATTGATTGTTACTGTTAAGTTAATATCATTTTGCTTATTGTGAATATTGATGATTCCAATTCATATTGTTGTTCATTTAGATTCAGACTTAGTTGTGTGATATATCTAAGTAACGCTTTGATTGGATTGGTTATGTTAGTTTCAGTTGTAGATTGTTGTCCATTCTAAGTTATGTTATCATAGATCTTAGAGATAGCATTGATCAATTTCCATAACTTGCTTATATAAGGCATTTGTTGTTTAGATATCATTTATCATTATGTGCTCGTTTGTTGTTCAATTAGGATTTGTCGTTCAATTGAGATTTGTTGTTCAACTAGGATTTGTCATTCAATTGAGATTTGTTGTTCAATTAGGATTTGTCGTTCAATTAGATTTGTTGTTCAATTCAGATTTGCTATAGATTATCACTCTTGTTCAGTTTTTACAGTTCTCTTTCGTGATTGAGTGAGTTAGTTTTACTTCTATTTGAAGATTGTTAAACGTGATTCTTTGCATTTTCATTCAAATTCATTTGATTTTGGAACAAGTTAAATAGATTTTCATAGTGTGTTAAGAGTTCTTTCAAGAGTTATTTCTTCCATAGTGATTTCTTTCAGAATTGTTTGGAGTAAGTTGAAGAAATAGTTATTAGTGATTGCAAATATTTATCATTAGATAACCTCTGAATTCACTGCACATGTAGCGCTGACACTCTTGAGATAAAAATACTTACCTTGGGTTGACAATTAATGTAGGAATTAATACTATTTGTAAAAAGACATCTTAGTGCACCAACATTTTGGCGTCGTTGTTGGGGAGAGTGTTTCAAAGTGATTTCCTTTTTATCTTGTTGTGAAAGAATTGGGTTTTAAAAACAGAAGGTAAGAACCTGCATGCCTAGAAAGTAAAGTGCTTTCTTACCAACCCGCTTTTCAGCAAAAGCTTAGAGGTTAAATAGGAATTGGTTTTTATGAATGACTAGGAACAGAAAGATAGAAAAAGAGAAAAACCCCCCACCTAAATCCACAAAACCCAAAGGATCGATGAACCATGGGAGAACAACCTTTATAGGTGAAATCGTAAGAAAAGCAAAGTCTCATGCATCAATAGGATTTTGAGCAGTATCTGGAAAAATTCCTACTATAATCCCTTAAGCAGCAGGCTCACCATATGCAGCGTACACTGAGATTCAAAGCCAAATTAAAGTTTCTGAATAGAGTCTTCAAGCTACAACAAGTTTACATTATGATCCTCTACAAGAGGGAAAATCGTGTAACTTAAGAGAAGGAGAAGGAGAAACCAGTGGCACTACTAAGGAAGAATGACAGGTGTCTGAATAGGGGTCTCCTATGATCCCAAATCTAGGTAGTGCTGCAAAGCCAACTCCGGTTGCTAATCCCCTGCTTACTAAAAAATAACCCCTTGAGATCCCTGAATTTTATTGGCACATCTTTTGACCAAATGGCAAACCAACCACCTCAAGGTCAAACCTCAACATTGGAATATCCCATAGTCGATCAAGTGGCCAATGCCCCCATGAAGTCCATTCCTTTGCAAAGCATCCCAAATTTTCACGGGATGATCCCAGATGATCCTAATGGCTCCCTGTTTGAGTTTGATGTCCTCTGCAGAGGGTATGACTACACCACTAACCCCAAAAAGCTAAAATTGTTCCCTTCTACCCTGAAAGGAGCAGCCTTAAGATGGTTCATGGGTCTGGGTGGATGAACTATTAATTCTTGGGACGATATGAAAGCCTCCTTCCTCACAAGATACCAGGGCTTTTGCAAGACTAGGGAGATAAAAGATGAAATATTTAAGATTACTGCAAAAGATAATGAAACTCTATAAGAGTATATTGAATGGTTTAATTATAATTTGTGGAGATATTCACACACCACCTTATGTAAAGAAGTCCTAAGAGCTATCTTAATTAAAGGGATGAAAGAGGAATGGTTAGAAACTCTAAATTTAATGGGGAAAGGAGATATTTCTCTGGAATATTATGATGAAATTGTTCACTTGTGTATCAGGTGTTCGCAAGGAAGCACACACAGTAGCATGAAGCCGAGATCCCATGAGCAGGGGAAGCAAACCACATAGTGGAGGTGTAACACGAATGGAAATCGGTAACCTCTTGGAAGATTTCAAGACAGACATCCTAGGCACTCTCACAATGCAGCTGGATGTCTTATAGGATAAACAAAAGCAAGCCTTAGCAGAACAAAACTTGGCCATCTTCTATCCACATTGTCGAAAGAAGCACAGCCAATGGGAGTGTCCATTAGACATGGTCTAGACATGCGCTATTTGTACCAAAGATCACGCCATTGAAAAATCATTGTTGGGGCTGAAAGTAGTATTCAAGGAAGGAGAAGAAGAAACAGACCCAGTGTATCTGATGAACCAACATCAATAGTGGCAGGCTAAATCTATAGGTATGTCACAAGACGCATCTCAGTTCTTTCCTTCTTCATAGTTTAATCAGCAATAGAACCTTGGGGCAGCATGGCAAGGCCAATTACCTTACCCAAATTGGAAAACCCAGCCATTCCCTATGGCATCCTGGCCAACTTAGTCCTTTCCAGGTAATGGTTGGTCAAATTCTCCTTTTACTCCTGTTTAGTAGGGCAATCCCTATCAATTCCAGTGGTCTGCCTCCACCTCTTAAAATCTGAACTGGTCTACAAATTGGCAGCAACCGTTGGGGATATCCAATGCACCTATGGGGACAGGTCCTCAGTGTCAACCTGCACTATCAGCTCTATATGCATTACAACAAAATCCTTAACCTCTTCTGCGGCCTCGATTGCAGCTCATCCAAATCCGAATCCTAATAACAGACCGGTCCAGTTGGTAGAAATTATCAAAAACTCATATTATGAGATTGAGCAAAAAGAATGTAATGAACTTAGATTGAGGTCAGGGTGTATCAACACCCCTGGGGAAAACAGGGATCAACCATCAATTGATATTGAAACCCCACCTGTACATATGCCACCACCTGTAATTAATATTGAACAAAACCAAGGGGAAGAGACAAATCATCATGAATACCCTGAAAAACTCACAGTCACTTCTCCCCTGTTCCCCAAAAGGTTAATGATACCTAAGCCTCCTATTTACCCAGATTTTCATCTTGTAGGGGAACTAAAAAATATTTTTATTAAAATTCCTCTCCTCTAAGCAATTCAAGATATTCCCATCTATGCTAAAACAATCAAAGAGCTATGTGTAAAGAAGCATGTGAGGAAAGCAAAAACTTCACCACCATTCACGTTGTAGGAACCTTATCTGATTTACTCTTGGGAGGGGAAACTCCAATAAAGTATGAAGATCCTGGAAATCCCATAGTGACAGTTCAGATATATGGTCGCTCTTTTTCCAATACACTAGTTGATCTAGGTGCATCCATTAATATTTTAACAACAGAAACCTGTCAAACACTTGGTATTACATCCCTAGAACCAACCACCACTTTATTAGAACTGGTTGATCGTTTGGTGGTAAGGCCAAAAGGGACCTTATAGGATATTACAGTTTCTGTTGATTCATGGGAATATCCAGTAGATTTTCTTGTCATAAACCCAAAGATTCGATTGGATGTGCATTCTATGCTTCTGGGCCGAACTTGGCTGGCGACAGTTGATGCTTATATCAGCTACTAAGAAGGCAGCATGACTATTGCAAAGGGGGATGTTGTAAAAAAATCTTGTGTTATATCCTCCTGCCAAGCCTAGTCTCCCCATTGTAAAAATATGTAAACAACCACCAACATACCTAGAAGAAAGCATTCGTTCACCACTCATAGTAGCAGAGGCATTAGAATTCAAAGATTAGACTGAAGATGACATTATCAACAATTTTATCAATCAACTAGCTAATGTGAGCAATGTAAAGTGTCAAATGTTGAAAGCAATCCTTGATAATGAAGCCATGGAAGATCCTTTGAAGGACACCAATGACCAGCATATCCAGACAACCAATGTTCATAACAAAAAGCTTGTTGAGATCGAACCAAGCAAAGTTCTAAACATTAATGATAGTCTGGATAGCGATCAGCAGCAAAAGCTCATACAAGTCCTGCAGAAATATAAAGGGGCTTTTGCTTGGGATTATCCTGACATGATGGGTATAGACCCATAGCTATGTACACACAACATTTATACGGAGAAGGATGCTTGACCCATCTAGCAACCTCAACGAAGATTGAATCCACATCTCAAGGAAATTGTGAAAGAAGGGTTACAAAAGCTGCTGGATGTGAACTTCATTTATCCTATTTTGAATAGTAAATGGGTCTCTCCATTGGTGGTCATCCCCAAGAAAAATGGGCAGTGGCGTATCCATGTAGAATACCGAGAATTGAACAAGGAAACAAAGAAATATCACTTCCTCCTCCAATTCATCGATCAAGTCCTTGATACTTTGGCAGGGAAGCAGTTCTTTTCCTTCCTAGATAGTTTCAGCAGCTACAATCATATTTAGATCGCCCCTGAAGACCAAGACAAAACAACCTTCACCTATCCCTGGGGTGCATTCACGTACAAAGAATTACCATTTGGCTTGTGTAATGCCCCGACTACATTCCAGAGAGCTATACTCAGCATTTTTTTTTATTTGATAAATGAAGGAATTGAGGTGTATATGGATGACTTTACTCCATATGGGGATGACTTCAACCAAGCATTGCAAACATTAGAAAAAGTCTTAGAATGATGCATTGCTACTAGGTTATGTTTAAGCAATGTCAAGTGTCACATGATGATGACCGAGGGCGTAATCTTGGGAAATTATATCTCTGCAGCAGGGATACAAGTAGATCCAACAAAAATTCAAGTAATGCTTTTACTATCTACTTGCTGCACTCAAACAGAGGTACATAGCTTCCTGGGATATGTAGGCTATTATCATAGGTTTATTAAAAACTTTTCACAAATTGTTGCACCTTTATATTCTTTAACTGGAAATGTTGATTTCAAATGGTCTGACAAATGTGACACAACTTTTATAGGTCTAAAGAAACTAGTCTCAACAACACCAGTATTACGTGGACCAAATTGGGAGTTGTCTTTCCACATATCCACGAACGCATCAAATGTAGCTATATGCGTTGTCCTCTATTAAGAGGAGGACAGGAAACCTTATGCTATATATTATATTAGCAAAAATCTCACTTCTGCATAACTTAATTATACAGTAACATAAAAAGAATTCCTAGTTGTTATTTATGAAATAAACAAGTTTAGACATTATATAACTGGCTACCAAGTCTTTTTGTATACTAATTACTCTTCAATTCAGTATCTAGGTAATAAACCTATCACAAATGGTCGAGTGACACGGTGGCTATTGCTTTTGCAAGATTTCGACATTACTATTAAAGATCCTCCAGGGAAGGAAAACTTAGTCTCTGATTTTCTATCTTGAATCCCAAAGGTGAATGACCCATTGAAAGTAGACGACTAATTTCCAGATGAACATCTATTTTCCATAGCAATAAAAATGCCATGGTATGCAAATGTGGAAAATTATCTAGTAGTAGGGAAGCTACCTAGGCATTTGACGACAAGAGAGAGGAAACAGATCGTTCAGTGCAGCGCCCGATTCTCTTGGATAGGCAGATATCTTTTTCACACAAGGACCGACATGTGTATACGCAGATGCATTCATGAGGATGAGATTTATGACATCCTGAAAGCTTGCCATGACGAGCCCTGCAGGGGACACTTTGCAAGTCATAGGATAGGGCATAAGGTATTACATATGGGCCATTATTGGCCCCCTATTTTTAAGGACGCTAAGAAATATGCCCAGGCTTGTGATAGTTGCCAAAGGATGGGCAAGCCTGACCAATCTAATGAAATGCCTCTACAACCCCAACTAGTCACAGAACCCTTCGAGAGATGGGCATTGGACTTTGCTGGCCCATTCCATCTGCCATCCAATCAGAAGGCCTACATACTAGTTTCCATGGATTATGTGACAAAATGGGTGGAAACAATAGATTTACTAAGAGCCACAAAGGAAGTTGTGATTAAATTCCTTTTTGGGCTATTTGTGCAGTATGGTTTACAGTGAGAAGTGATCACCGATGGGGGAGGGCAATTCATAGGACACAAGATTACTTCCACTCTCAGAAACCATCATATTACACACAGGATCACTTCCTCGTATCACCCGCAGGCGAACGGGCAGGTGAAAAGCACCAATAAGGTCATTGAAGCAATTCTGACCAAGACAGTCTCAACACACCGATGAGACTGGGCTACTAGACTGCTAGAGGCCTTGTGGGCCTATCACATGACTTGGAGGAATACTATTGGATACTCTCCGTACCAACTCGTATTCAGAAAAGAACCTATTTTTCCAATCGAATTCAAAATAAAGACTCTAAGAATGGCCTAGGAAGTGGGGCTGGATCTAACAGAATCCCAAACCAAGTGACTTCAATAGATCAACGAACTAGATGAGGTTCGACTGCTCACTTTGCAACAGACCAAAATTATTTAGTAACAAAGGGAAAAGTGGCACGATAGCCTTATCAATAGGAAGACGTTTAAAAAAGGGGATTGGGCACTCCTTTACAACTCTAGATTCCAGGATTTTCCAGGTAAATTGCAAACAAAATGGTTCAGCCCTTATGAGGTTCAAGAAGTGCATAACAATGGTACTCTTAACTTGACTACCATTGATGGATCTAGCCATTCTTTTAAGGTGAACAGGCATCGAGTGCGTCTCCATAACAAACTTCTCACTAAGGAGTCTTTCTACGACTAGGTACGCGAGGACCCCTCCATGCAAATCCTAGCTGCAG
This sequence comes from Pinus taeda, assembly GCA_000404065.3. Classification (NCBI taxonomy): domain Eukaryota; kingdom Viridiplantae; phylum Streptophyta; class Pinopsida; order Pinales; family Pinaceae; genus Pinus; species Pinus taeda. The sequence continues at coordinate 441,888 of APFE030873958.1, forward strand.
GGAGTGATGACCCAGCAGCTTTTCTTTCAAAAAACTGAGATTTATTTAAATTGTAAATAATGTATATATTCATATTGATTGATTGTAATTTAGATTAGGCATAACCATGTAAATATGAGGATTTTTTTTTGAGCGCTTGATAAGTGTCATTCAATTGATTGAACAACACTTTTACATTTTTATTGATTTTGCTGTTCAAAAGATTGAACAACACTTCTATTTTTTGTTTTTTGTTATTCAAACAATTGAACGATTCTTGTTCAATCAATTGAACAACACTTTTACGTCTTTGGTTTTTGTTGTTCAAACGATTGAACAATTGATGTTCAATTGATTGAACAACACTTTCTCATTTTTGTTTTTGTCGTTCAAAAGATTGAACAATTGTTGTTCAATCGGTTGAACAACACTTTTACATTTTTTGTGATTTTTGTTGTTCAAACGATTGAACGATATTGTTCAATCAATTGAACAACACTTTTGCGTGTTTTTTTTCTTTTAATTTTTGTTGTTCAAAATATTGAATGATTGTTGTTCAATCGACTGAATATCACTTTTATATTTTTTCTGATTTTTTTTTTGTTCAAACGATTGAACGATTATTGTTCAATCGATTGAACAACACTTTTGAGTGTTTTTTCTTTTAATTTTTGTTGTTCAAACGATTGAACAATTGTTGTTCAAACAATTGAACTATTGTTGTTCAATCGATTGAATAACACTTTTACATTTTTTGTGATTTTTGTTGTTCAATGAATTGAACAACACTTTTGCATGTTTTTTTTCTTTTAATTTTTGTTGTTCAAACGATTGAATGATTGTAGTTCAATCGATTGAACAACACTTTTACAATTTTTGTGATTTTTGTTCTTCAAACGATTGAACAATTGTTGTTCAATTGATTGAACAACAATTTTTCATGTTTTCCTTTTCTTTCTTTTATTTTTTGTTGTTCAAAAGATTGAACGATTGTTGTTCAATCAATTGAACAACAATTTTACATTTTTTGCGATTTTTGTTCTTCAATCGATTGAATGACACTTTTGCGTGTTTTTTTTTCTTTTAATTTTTTCTATTCAAACGATTGAACGATTGTTGTTCAATCGATCGAACAACACTGTTACATTTTTGTGATTTTTGTTGTTCAAACGATTGAATGATTGTTGTTCCAATGATTGAACGATTGTTGTTCAAATGATTGAACAATTGTTGTTCAATCGATTGAACATCACTTTTATATTTTTTGTGATTTTTGCTATTCAAATTATTAAATGATTGTTGTTCAATCCATTGCACCGCACTTTTTATCTTTTTAAATAGGACAAACTATGAATTCTTTAATTACCAATCATTGTGCCATCTTTATTTTTTCTTTTATGTTTTGAATAAACATCATTTGAATGGATTTGTGCCTAATATAAGCAAAAACAGTAATGATAATATCATTATGACCTATAAAGCCTTTTGAATGTTATCTTTATTCAACAGTTGATATGATGTATCTTTATAATGACTGGCTGAACATCTCTTCTTTGGACACATCATAAAATGATTCACTATTTTCAAACAATGTTGGCTTATGTTTACACTTTCAAATGGATAAATCTCATTGATACGATGATATGGGGGTAAGAGTATAAACCTTCATTGGCATCTTTTTACTTCTTACACCATCCCTGACTCCTAAGGAGCAAATGAGCCTCCCTCTTGTTACAATAACAATTTCAAAAGAAAAAATGGAAATAATGAAATATGAAAATGCATCAAACATTGTCTTAAAGAGGATAGGGGGTCTCATCTCGAGCCAGCCTACCATGCTCATAAGGACGTAGTAGGGGACATTCCAATTTGGCCACCAAACCAAGGTATTGACCTTCTTGATGATTAAAACTATTAGAGGGACAGGGGATCTCATCATGAGCCAGCCTGATCACTTGTTATATCTTGGTGAATGGCACTATGGTCATTTGGTCACCATGCCAGCATATTGGTCTCTTTATGACAAGAAAAGAAGAACCATCTACATACTAAAAGGAGGACTCTGGCTCATTTGTGGGGTTAAAAAGCAACCCTGTCGAGGCTATGAACCCCTGCTGGCAACAGCGGCTCTGCTTGTGGTATTGGAGTATCATCTTACACTGCCAAATGATTTATATCTATTACCACCTATGGATTTGTTTCCAAATGGAATTTCCCATTTGAACAGCACTCTTACAAGCCGACTTGCATGGTAACTTATGTTATATATCCATCATATTTTAATTGTCCAATCATTTTATAATGTTCATTAATACGTACTATGGATTATGCCTTTGTTATTAATACCACTTACGGTGAAAATATTTTGTCATACTAAATTAAAATCTCTATTTTAATTTTTTTCTCGGCCATTTCACATCTAATGACATGCATTGCTTTAATTTCCTTACCGATTAACACGTCGTTTTTTTGGATTGGTTGCCGGTATTTATGAATTGTCAATGCTTTCGCTTGCTTTTCACATGCTTGAAGGATGTGGATGCCCTTTTCTCGTCAGAGGGGGATGGCCTTTGTATGAATGGAATAAGTGACAATTATGGATAATTGTGCAATAATCATTTGAATTAACTTCCAGGTAAGGACTGCATGATGATTATGAATTCGTAATAATTAGCAAGTATTTCTGATTGGGGAAAGGACAGAAACCATTATGGCTGGCATGTGGACTCATGATCTGGTGTTGAGTGTGGTTGACGAGAGAAATGATTTAACTAAATATGATATTAATTCTCAAAACATCATCATTTCTCTGTTAAATTCTTTAGTGTTCTCTACTATTGTTTTGAATTGCGAAAGTGTAAAACAATTGCATACAAGTGAACCAGTCATAAGTACAATAGCCATGGGAGGAAGAGCTACCTGAAATGAGCCCTCAATACTCAAGGTATCAGACCAGGCTCGGGAAATTCTCAAGCACGTAGGATGGCTACAATATCTAAATAAATTGTAGGGATTTCATAAAGAAATGACACTCAAATTCTTGGAGAACTTGCAGAATGACAGCACCACAGTCAAAGACAAGGAGATAACAATTTCTGAAGCGGTCATAGCTGAAGCCACTAGACTTCTGGTTGAGGGAACCTGATGGACAAAAAAGCACATCCTTCTCCATAATGTGGTTGCAGTGTTTTAGGACTCGAACGAGCAGTTAGCCCGAATAGGGAAAGGGATTCACCCTTCAGCGTTAAGACAGCCTTGGCAGGAGTTGGCAATCATTGTGCAACGATATATCACATGCGATGGTTTCCACGATGTGGTAAAGCCCCGTCAACTCAAATTGTTAGCTATCCTAAAACAGAAAATTTCAGTTAATTTGTCGTTTATTTGAATTCTCTATTGCATGTTGTCGCTCGACGAGTTAGGAAAGCTAAGGACCCATGCACTATCATCAGTCATCGTGGACTGATTAAATTGCTTATCATACATGGATTGGCCTAGCAGTAGTTAACCTGTGACAATATTGTAGATCCTACTTTGACTCCACCTCTAGAAAACATAGCAACAGAGTAGCAAGGACTAAGAACCCCAAGTCCGAGAAGGACACTGAAAAGAAAGAATTCCTATGTTCCCTTGAATCCAACAAAACATAGGCGCTCTGTGCGGGTTAGAGCCCAGTGACATATCCTAGTTCAAACAAATGAGGTTGGACTATCCCACACACCACCTCCAAGTCTGCAAAATTCCCCTTTACAAGAGTATGAGGAGGAAGTGGCCAGGGTATTGGATAACATGGGGATATTTGGTGAGGGTAGAGAAAAATCTGGGAATGTTGAAGAACATAATTGTACCCCCAACCAGTCTGCCTCTGCTGACAACCCTCATCGTGAGCAAACCCTGCCATTTACTGATTTTGTTATCACTCAGGTTGTCCCTAGGCTCCTAGTAGGGATATGGCCGAGGTAACCACAAACCAATCTTCTGATTGCAGGTTCTAGCCCACCTGCAATCGGAGAGGGCTCTCTCCTTTAGATTCAACCTTAGTTGATGATTTTAGACTAGCTTTCTGACTTCAAGGGAATGTTGACCGTGATTGGAAAGAAGGTAGGATTCTCGAACAAAGAGGCACTGTAAGGTGTTATAAGTTTTGAACCATTGGGCATGGAGTCACAGATTGAGGCATGCGAGTGTTTTCTTGGTCACAAGGGGATTCGGAGTGGGATAGCCACGCAGGATACAATATTTGGTCTGCTGAAAGTACGGAATGGATATCAGGGATGAAAGGCAAAAGAGAATCATTTCATCATGCTGACAGAGGGGAGAAGTGGATGAGTGGGATCCCGGAGCAGTTAAGAATTCCAAATACATGCACTCATATGTGAACGAAACAGGGTAAACTAGATCATTTAAGAATTCTAGCTCATGACTGTTTCTGAAGAAAATATTGAAAAGTGCAGAAATTGAACTTAAGGTGTACTTAAACAAATCTTAAGCTATTCTTTTTTCCTGCAACTTAGAATGGCATAATATGGTAAAAACATAAAATAAACAGGGAGGAAGAACACTTATTAGATCATGCAGAGACACAGGAATTCCGTAATCATTCCTTGGCCCAGAGAAAACAGCAAGTTGTTTCGCAATCCATGCTTTCAGCAATCTTTGATTATGAAAAATATGACATTTACAGTGCGAGTCTTTACTCAGAGAAAATTACTTGAAAGAAACTGACCAACAACTACTACTACCAACCAACCAACCCTTTACAATATCGCTTCGGGTCGTATTTATAAACAAAATATCAGGAAGACATCATTACAAATGACCATGATAGGTCTGCTTAGAACTCTTCAAAAATCTAAATGCTGCTGGAATTAAATGCAAGTAAATCTTTTTGGCTGCGCTGGGGGCAGCTGAATCGGAACAGGTGACAAAGTGTCCCTTGGGGACCAGATGCGGTGCTGCTGGAGTGAATGAGCTTCGGGGCTGCAGTTCAGCTTTGGTGCGAATTGAATGTGAAATTATTATGATTTGAGAGCTTCAAGTAGTTTTGCTCTCCTTCTGTGAATCTGCTGGAAGATATTCAATTTTCTCTAGCTTTGGGCCGCTGCTCAAGATATTCTCTGATACACTTTGCCGCTACATTGATGGTTTCCGTCGTCGACTGATACTCTTTGACACGCTTGATGCCTGCTGATTTGATCTGATACACTTTAAACTCTGTGACTGATCTGCTGCTGTCTTCAAACCGGATCCTTTGGCACGATTGGGCGATTTTCGGGCTCTTTCGGCGTGTAGTGGGCTCGGCAATCAAAAGATTCCCTGAAGATTCCTCGAAATGGCCTATTTCCCGTAGCGCTTCGCACTATTCGCGCATTAGAAACTGCCTGCGTTTCTTGATCTGGAGCTCCGAAGTGCGATTTTTCTCCATGCTCGAAGCTTTTTCGGCTTTTCTGGCTGCTGACGTAAGCATGGCGTCGGCTGTACGGTGGATGACGTCAGCTGTGGGTCCCTGGTACAGCGCGACGTGGTGAGATACTGGATGGACTGTGGTGAAGAGATTCCGATGCGATATGGCGATATCGCGTCAGCGAGGAAAGAGGGGGATCATTGGGTTGGGCATTTGGTGCTTACGACTGCCGATATGCGATATCGCGATATCGCATCGGCGGAGACGGAGAGGTGAATGGTTTGGAAACTCGGTGTTTGTGATCGTCGATCACCGATTTTGCGATATCGCATTAGCGGGGGTGGATGGGCAATGTTTTGCATGAATATGAGAGTGCGAGGTTGCGATGCGAAAAACGGCTTTGAGGAGAAAAAGTAAGTAAGTGGGTGTGAATGGCTTTTGAGGTTTCGGAAGGGGTCCAACTACCTCGCGGGAATTTTATACTTTGGAAGGAGTCCATAGTATCTGGAAGGTGGTTTTGGAGGTCGGGGTTCTTGCTTAGTTTCTGATAAACTGAACCATTCCCGGGAGTTGTTATGGTTATTTTTCAACCAGGGGGAGGGATATTACATAGGGGGAATTTTACTTAATATTAATAAGGGGACGGGAAGAATAGGGAGCTAAATAATAATGTTA
>APFE030873958.1:450974-490836 GCA_000404065.3 Pinus taeda
TTTCGGGCTTTTTCGGCGCGCAGTGGGCTCGGCAATTAGAAGATTCCCTGAAGATTCCTCGAAATGGCCTATTTCCCATAGCGATGCACGAATAGCGCTTCGCGCTATTCCCGTATCAAAAATTGCCTCTATTTCTTGATCTGGAGCTCCGAAGTGCGACTTTTCTCCTTGCGCGAAGCTTTTCGGCTTTTCTGGCTGCTGACGTAAGCACTGTGTCAGCTGTACGGCGGATGACGTCATCAGTGGGTCCCTGGTACAGTGCGACGTGGTGGGGTACTGGTGGACTGTGGTGAAGAGACTCCGATGCGATATAGCGATATCGCGTCGGAAAGAGGGGGATCATTGGGTTGGGCATTTGGTGCTTACGACTGCCGATATGCGATATCGCGATATCGCATCGGCGGAGACGGAGAGGTGAATGGTTTGGAAACTCGGTGTTTGTGATCGTCGATCACCGATTTTGCGATATCGCATTAGCGGGGGTGGATGGGCAATGTTTTGCATGAATATGAGAGTGCGAGGTTGCGATGCGAAAAACGGCTTTGAGGAGAAAAAGTAAGTAAGTGGGTGTGAATGGCTTTTGAGGTTTCGGAAGGGGTCCGACTACTTCGGGGGAATTTTATACTTTGGAAGGAGTCCATAGTATCTGGAAGGTGGTTTTGGAGGTCGGGGTTCTTGCTTAGTTTCTGATAAACTGAACAATTCCCGGGAATTGCTATAGTTATTTTTCAACCAGGAGGAGGGATATTACATAGGGGGAATTTCACTTAATATTAATAAGGGGACGGGAAGAATAGGGAGCTAAATAATAATGTTAGTGGTTAATATGGAGATGGTAAGAAAGCACTAAGTTCGGGAGAGCTTAGGCTATTACAAGGGGGTAGGACCATACTTCGGGAGAAGATATGGAACAAATTTGAGTAAAGCAGATCTTTACTCAAACTGGAGTTATGAAGATGATGAACTTAAGAGGTGTCAAGCAGATCTTGACCTCTTTTGGGGATGTTAGTTAATGATTGGGGAAAACAGAGAAGGTGAGTCAGTTATACCTCTTTTGAGCCTTTTTGATTACAAATCTTTGTTGATTATGTTTTGCATGATATGATGCCTGAAAACTTGGAACTGGTCAGCAATTCAACAGCCTCAAAACTACCTACCCAGCCTACTTGCCTAGCATTTTTTCTTCTTTGGTTTGGGGGTGCACTTAGACTTGCAAACCCATCATACATTTTTCTTTTGATGCTTTCCTATCTACATGCTACCCTTATTTCTTCCGGAGCTTAGATTAAGCTGTTGGGCTCTTCTGTTTCTCTACCTATCTAAGAATCTGCCAAGATTAAACTGTTTGGACAGATTTACAATCTCTATATTCTAAAACATGAAATTTAAACCTAGGGAGACCAAGATTAAACTGTTTGGACGTCCCTTTAACTAAAAGTAGCGATACCGGGATAACTTTACAAAATTTGAAGGCAATTGAATGAACTTGCAGTAGCCTTCTTCATGTGGAGACTGTTTGAGAAAATATGGAGCATTGCAGCAAGCAAAGTACGACATATTTGGCCTGTGAAATGCCAATCATGAAAAATGAATACCTGCTGCAGCAGGAGCTAACAGATTCCGTGGAGGAATAGAGGGAACCAATCCCTTCTGTGGAAAAAACCCTTGAAGCCAAGGTGCATGAAGAGGAAGTCATTAGAGAAGAAAATCAGACAGCAGATATTGGTCCAGTGGACCCCCAGCTAAAGAAAATCCTACAGATGAAACCTTGGGAGATGTAAATCAACCAGGCAATACTATTGTTTCTAAGTCCCCTGAGGATGAGGCCCACCCCAGAAGAAAACCTAGAGACTGACAATTTTTAAGGAGACACCATTGTATTGGGATTTCCTAAAAGAGAAATCCATGACAAAGCGGAGCTAGAAGGTGAAGCTCCATCAGGAGATACAGTTCCAGTTGGAATCCTCCCTAATGCTAACACAATACCACCTGTACAGGAACCATAGGAAAATGCAGTCAACCCACCGCTGGTTGGAAGTCCTGAAATAAAGAATTCCTACAAGGACATGCTCAGAAAAATGCTTAAGAAGTATAGAAAATATAAGTGAATAGGTGGGTAGCTAAGGTAGTGGTTAAAAGAAGCCATTAGAGCCAGGAATTTGAAAGTAGAAAAAGAGACCACGGGCACACAAACAGAACATTTTTTTGGAAAGGATGTTGAAACCCAAATTGAGGATCTTTTGGCCTGCCCAAAGGAAACTCAGATAGAGCCATGTCTTGTAGAAGACACGGAAATGCAGATTGAAGACCCCCGTGTTTTCTCACAAGAGACCCAAACAAGCAACACTACCGTGAATGCTGATGTTCAAACAGATGTTGAAGAGGACATTCAAATTGGTCATTGCATGATTCAAGAAGCAGTTGAAGCTATTGTTCAGATCGATCCCATGGAGACCCAGGATGGAGAAACCCAAACAGAGGAGATACATGCTTACATTCCTTTGGTAAGAGAGGCAGTCATCAGGAGGTTGTAGAATGAACTACTGAAGGTTCAGCAAGAATTAATGTAGCACAAAGAAAAGGTAGTGCCCCTATGGACACATCAAGAGTTAAAGAAAAATTTTGAAGCACTTACAGTGACTGAGGATGAGACCTTTTCTCAATACAAGGCTAGATAGAAAAAGGTTGAGAAAGCACGGGACAAATTATAGAAGTCTAAAGAGAAATTGGACACTATCTGCTCTCTTTATTCAGACACCCTATCATGCAAATTATGCCTTATTCCTCTAGGAGAGATACCTCCTGCTAAAATTCAAAGTTGTTAAGGCTGGGAAGTTTGTGGAAATCAAAACCACCCCAGACTTTGTCACGTGCTTCAGCGAATGGGACGAGTAGGTACAACGCCTCCTCTGTGAATTTTATTGCACAAATTATTTTTGGAAGATGACAAAGACAACAACCCTGGTCCCTTTATAGGGGATGTACAACTCTAGGAATTTCTCTCTTTTGCCACTAATCAACTCAAGTGGGCCAAGGTTCACAATACTTTTAGGAAGCATGAAGAAGGAATCAACCTATGGGTGAGAGGGTAACCAACCAAACTCCTGCATCTCTCAGGTAGACATAAGCCATTCATGAAGCAAGATGGTGTTGTGGGCCAACTGGGGCCATTTCACATGGATAATATACAAGCTGGAAAGGAGTACTTCCAAGATATTAAGGAAGAAGCCTTGTCTATAGCCAAACAAAGGTGGGAAGTCTCCAGCATTACTGTTAGAAATCGAGAACCATTTGGATACCGGAACTTTAAAGCTGCCTCTTCTCGTTTCCACAAGTACAGTAACATGGTCTTAACCATGGGGCCAGAATGGATAGGATGTCAGTATAGGACTCCAATCATATGGTATCCTCTAGAGAAGTATCACTGTGACTACACCTTGAAGGATCAAGGCATTACCCATGATTTTGCTATACTAGAGAAGAAAAATGGCTTTAGAAATTATAAGGAGGAGGTATATCCTACCTATTCCCTAACTCAGCTACACATCAACTATTTAATTTCATGAGGACATGTAACAAGGTGAGCTAGGGAGTGTGTTGGATCAGGAAAAAGGCATGTTCTCTCTTTGTAAATAGCTTTATTCAGCATTTATCATCACATGATTATCTTTGTTTATGGATCAAAGTAAAGGAAATAACAACTAAAGTTGGATAAAAGAACTTGGTAACAAATTAGATAAATCTAACGCGAGAAACTGACTTTTTGCTATATTTATATGCAGAAGACACGGATTGAATAATAATTGTTCAATCGACAGAGCAGCATCAGGCCATAAAAGGAAAAAGACAGTGTCTAAGGCAGGCAAAGCATCAAGAGACCAGGTAGATTGACGCTATTTCATGACAGAATCATATTATGTATAGTGAAATCCTCAAGATCCCCTAATCCTGAGGATTTGCTTTTATTTATTTATTTTCTAAATGCAATATATAAGGCCGAAAGGAAAAATTGCACAGATTTCAGAATTTAATAACTTGTAATTATTCTTTTGAGACATATAATATTGTCATCTCAGTGATGATGTAACCATGTTGCTTATTTTAATGAAGAAATACTACGTTTGATACATTCTTATATTCTGAGTATCTCTTAGCAGAGACTTCTGGCGACTCTAGGCCCAATCAAGAGAAGTTCTACTAATTTCTTATGTTATAATCTTTTCTAGTTAGTCTTTATTGGTTGTTATTGTTAAGTTAATATCATTTCGCTTATTGTGAAGATTGACGATTATGATTCATACTATTGTTCATTTAGATTTAGACTTAGTTGTGTGATATATCTAAGTAAAACTTTGATTGGATTGGTTATGTTAGTTTCAGTAGTAGATTGTTGTCCATTCTGAGTTATGTTATCATAGATCTTAGAGATAGCATTAGTCAATTTCCATAACTTGCTTATATAAGTCATTTGTTGTTTAGATATCATTTATCATTATATGTTCATTTGTTGTTCAATTAGGATTTGTCGTTCAATTGAGATTTTTTGTTCAATTAGGATTTGTCGTTCAATTTAGATTTGTTGTTCAATTAGGATTTGTCGTTCAAATATATTTTTGGTTCAATTCGGATTTGCTATAGATTATCATTGTTGTTCAGTTGTTACAGTTGTTACAGTTCTCTTTTCTAATTGAGTGAGTTAGTTTTAATTCTATTTGAATATTGCCAAGCATGATTCTTTGCATTTTCATTCAAATTCATTTGATTTCCGAACAAGTTAAATAGAGTTGCATAGTGTGTTAAGAGTTCTTTCAAGAGTTATTTCTTCCATAGTTACTTATTTCATAATTGTTTGGAGTAAGTTGAAGAAATATTTATTAGTGATTGCAATGATTTATCATTAGATAACCTCTGAATTCACTGCACATATAGTGCTGACACTCTTGAGATAAAAAGACTTACCTTGAATTGACAATTAATGTAGGAATTAATATTGTTTGTAAAAAGACATCTTAGTGCACCAACACCTATCATCTCTTATTTTCGGCTCTTGCAATCATAGTAACTTCATCTCTTGCAATCATAGAAACTTCGGCTCCTGCAATACCTTTATTCCTCTTCATAGGTATTCCATCTTTATTGTTTATACAAACTTCTTTCTTCAATATAATTGCAAATTGAATGGTGCCATCTTCAATTTTGGATGCTTCTTTATATATAGTCTTCATAAGGTGGATGTGTCCCTTTATGAGCCCAACTAGACAGTTGCTTGAGGCTGACTTCTTGTGTTTGATGCCAATTCCTTGTGATTGAGGCCGACTTGATGGTGAATGGGTTAACATGTCTAAAATAAATTTCTTTCGTTAATGCAATTAATCCAAGAAGGGTCTTATACATCATGAAATTGATTTTTTACATAAGACACAAACCCTAGGGCACACAATGAGTGATTTTAACCTATTGACCATTGGCCCAAGCATGAAACTTGTGCTTTAATAAGTCAATAAATTTTTTTTATAGATAGATTTTCTTTTTCATGACTCAAATACAATTATGAAGATCGAGACTAGTTACATTCTTCAATAAGGAGAAATGTGTATTTTTTATGTACTTCTGAATAATGGTTTATTTGTGAACAAGTTGTTATAGGATATTAATTGAAGATCGTATGCAACAAGTTGGAGGAAATTCAAATCAGTGGTGCAAAGCATTTGTAGACCCATGAGTTGCAAATTAAACATGCTACGGTTGAGAAAATTGACCACCACCAATCATGTAGCCGCTTGAGCAAGAGAATAAAACATATACTTTATGATTAAAATTATAGTGAGCCATATTTTTATGTGCTCATGCGTGCATGTATCTTTTTATTACAAAATTAGAAATTTCTCATATATATGCCATGGATCTAGGGATATCCACATCATTAATAATTATTTTGAGCATATTTTAGGTAAGTTGTTATAGCCCACATAGCCTATTACAAATCTAACAATAGAAGAAATTCTATAATTCATTAAGAACGAATATGGAAATCATTTTTTATACTTTATAAATTTGTAAAATGGTTCCAACCGCTTGAGATTTGTTGATTCTCAAATGGATCTATATTCAAACATTTGTTATTTCTTTCTTAGAGTGATCTCATATATAAAAGGAGATGCTAGAAAAGATAGGAGTATTAGATGTGGACTGTAATTATTATTCTTTCATATCGATAGTAGTTTATTTTTATTTATTTATTACGTTATAGAATTGGTGAGTGTTGATGTAGATTAATATCAATGCTTTGTTATATGGAGGCATGGCCCATACCAATAGGATAAAGTATTGTGTAGTTTAGTTAGTTTTTCTTTTATGGTTGTGTGATGTAATTTATTTGTGCAATAATTCATTTATGTAAATTGCATTTAGTGGTTAAATTAAACTATTTCTAACTTATATTTATGTGGAGTTATATTTCATATTTCTCTTAGTTTTATTTCTATAGATTGTAGTTGCTTGATAAGTTCTATTTATTTTTGTAAAACTATAATTTGTTTAAAAAATAGATATACCACTTTAGTAAATTTGTTTAAAAAATAGATATACCACTTTAGTGTATTTGTATTTAAGATATAATACATTTATTTAAGTAAAATAATATATCATTTGTAAATACATTTGCAAGATATAGTCATTGCATTCAACTCAATAAGATATTCCAAGAATTTTTCTTAATGCAATGATTGCGTTTAATATTTGAGTAATAAAATGATCATTTTGGCAAGGACTAGATTTCAATTTTTAGCAAGTGCTTTTTTGTTTACCAAGCATGATTTCCTTTTAGCAAGCGTGATTTCCTTTCAACAAATGTATTTTTCCTTTCCACAAGGGCAATTTAGTTTCAATAAGTGTGATTTCCTTTCCAACACAATATTTAATTGATTTCCTTTTCGCAAGTGTGATCATCATTTCATTTTCAAAAGTTTGCAAAACCTTGCTAAAACCCCTGAACCATATATCCTTTGCCTATAAAAGTAATCATTGAAATGACTATTGAACTAACCAGTGAAAGAAGAATGTGATGCTTACATATATGTTGCATGGTAATTTGCAATTTCGATATGAACCCTAGGTTGACAATTACATGTGTAAACCCTTTAATACCTCTCTGAGTACATAGAAAGGTAATTAAAGGCATGTTATATATTATTTTCATGTCAACTTTGTCAACAATGTTGACAAAGTAAGCATATAATTGTTGAAAATATCATTGAAAAATAAAAACCTTATAATTGTATTGTTCAATCTTAAATTATTTGGTAAAATTTAAATATAATAAGAAATTGACCTCGATCAACACAATCAATTCATCATGAAGCGTAAACTAGTGTGGAAATATGAATACAACTACCCTCCATATACCATATTTCACTACAAAATGGTATGGAACCCAGTGTAATCATGGCCATTCAACAATGTGTCACTAGCTCAATTTTCATTCATAAAATCCTCGTTAAACATTCCAAATTTCTGCATTTTAGAAAAATATCCAAATCTTCTCTCAAAATAATTTGTTATTGTATAACTTGGCTCAATAATAACTTAACTATGGTCGAAAATCATTGACTTGAAAACAAAACATAAATTAATAAAAAATAAAATACATATTATTTGTTTTTTTTCATTACATTAAAATCTTAAACTCATTTTTTTCACAATTCTATATTTTAAAAATAACATGTCAATTAATTATACAAGTTCTTTTTAAAAAATTGAATATGATCTACCACATTCACTTGTTTCGACATCCTATTAACTCGTCCATAATATAGGCACCACCTACTCCAATAAATCATGTTCCTTAGCAACGGAAAAGCTCATATCTATCCATAAAGCTATCACGTACACCTATCTACAAGTTTTCACTCTCTTCCATTCCCTCGACCTACACATTCTTGCAATCTCAACCACACACCAAAATTGCATGTTTTAACAATTGTATGACCTATCCAAATCACAAACCTTGGTAACAAATTAATGTCTTCCATATAACCAACAAGCCATTCACGTAGATTGGCATAATTTGGCTTCCACGCATTCAACTTTACTCCTATTCTTATTCCTAGCCATGTCTACATAGAACATCTTAAAGATAATTGTAATGTTTATGTAGTGTAAGGGTATAAAGTGATGTTATAAAATTACAATATAAAGTTAGGCATAATATTAAAACGTGACATTTCAAGACATTATTATGATGAAAAGGATTAGATGAGAATTTCCTAACAAAAATAATAACAAAATTACTTAATATACATAATACTTTTCCAATAAGGTCTTATTATTCATTTGTTTTCTTATAAAGCATCCAACAACAATAGCCAAGTCCAAGTCCATCAGACATGAATTTCATTTAGTTTTGTGCTTTCATCTGAGAGTGGGTTAATAGGGTTAAATTTTTTCTTTATGCATTTCAAAATTTCCTCTCTTCAATGGATCTATTAGGTATCCTTTGATATGTTAATGTTACTCATTAGTTCAAAATCAAACAAAGCATCAATAACTCCTTTGCTAGACTCATGACCTCCTAATTCATCCTTGGCTATTATTGACACCACATCTAAACAAATGAACAAATCTTGAGAGGGAATGATCTTTATATTGTCCTAATTGAACAATAAATTGCTTTCTAGACTATATCTTGTGAGTAAAAGCTTAGGATTGTTAAAATTAGTCCTATTATCTTTCCAATACAAAATCCAGAATCACATGAAGTACCTTTCTCTAGATGTTTTGTTAGTTTTCCTCCTGGAGTTTAATTTCACATTGAAGGTAGGTAACTCCCCTCGAAGTATTATTCATGTAATGTTTTGATGGTATGACTTTTCAAGTCTAGGTTTGAAGTTGAAAACATCATTAATGAGAGGTGGAAATAGGGACCACAACCATTATTTGATTCAAACTTATGCAGGAATGAACATAATACAAATATAAACATAAACACATAGATACAATAGAAATAAATATTCATTTCATTAATATCAAAGAACTGAAAGATCCTTACATACATAATGGAAATAAACTAGCTCGGGCAATGGTAGTTTATCTTTGAGAAGATATGTGGCAGCTACATGCCTTTTAATTGTGTTACAATAATGCTCAATGGCCTTTTTATTATTGAACAATAAAGGGAAACCCTAAACAACCAAAACAATAACCCTAGGAGATGGAACGCCAAGAGTTTGTGGGTCCCATTCGGGTTAGTTGGGCAGCCAACTTCCCGAGGTCGTAACTTGGTCATATGATATTTGTTTGGAGTGTATGATACCTCAGAAAAGTCTCTCTAAGTACTATGATATTTGAAACAAGCCCTTTTCTATGGCTATAGGCTTGTTGCGGACATTAAAAAAAAATCGTTTAGGGGGTCAAAATAGTTTCGAAAGTTTAGGACTCGAAAAAATGTTAAAAATAGTAAATTGTGCTATAATCAAGGGAACTAATGAAACCTACTAGAAGTCCAGTTGGAATAGGCGGGTGGCCACCAATATCCACATGAATTAGTCCTCCCCCCTTAGGAAGCAATGGTCCCCATTACATGCAGAGCTTCCATGATGTGAGGAAATATCTGTTGAACCTAGTCCCTAGTGAGCCACTTGCCTTGGTGAAGGTGTTGGCCTGCTTTGACAACTCGATATAGTTGGATCCTCTATTGGCGAGTGTTCTTGATTAGTATGTCAATGATCCTTTCAGTTTTGGCTTATTCGATACAGGTTGGGTTGAGCTCTGTCGGTGTCAGTTGCTCAGCAACTCGGATGTGTCCAACAATGGGGAAAAGTATGGCAGCAATAGGTCCACATTGAATACTGAGTGTTAGCCAAGAAATGGTGGCATGTTGAGTTCGAAAGCCTTGTCCCATACAACCTTAGTGATGGTGTAAGGCCCATATCGGAGTAGGAAAAATCTTGTGACGGGCCTCAACAAGGCACTCCTTCTGCAAATTTAAACAAACTTTATCACCCACCTAGAACTTGTGTGGCACCCAATGTTGATCATGACGTTGTTTGTACTAAGAATTTGCTTTGTCCAATATGTCATGGACTTGCTACTGAATGCTATGAATGTGCTCAATGAATTTGTTAGCTCTATCCACTTCGGACTAGACATGAGTATAATTTGTCTGAGTAGTTGCTAGTGGTATGACAAAATCACTAGGACATAGTGGTTGGAATCCCAATCCCAATCCCACCTGAAAGGGGTTGTGGCAAGTTGAGTTGTGGAGAGATTTGTTGTAGTTGTGTTGGACATAGTGGAGGCTTTCATCCCATGCACATGGATGCCTCAAGTTGTACATGTGCAGGATTTTCAAAATCATCATGTTGACAACCTCTCCCTGGCCATCAGTTTGGGGGTGGAAGGTCGTAGACTTAGTGAGCTCGGTATCCATAAACGACCAAAGGCTTGACCATAATGTACTTAGGAAGTTGTTGTCCCGATCTGATATAATGGACAATGGGATCCCAAAATGTACCCATACTTGTTCAAATAAGAGTTTGGCAATGTATTTTATTATGATTCTCTTCTTGCATGCCCCCAGAATGTCCATTTTAAAGAACTGTCAACAACCATGAAAATGCAGTCGTCTCCATGCTTGGTAGAAGCAAGGCTCGACATGTAATCCATGGAGATGGGTTCCTAAGTTTAGCTAGGAGTAGGCAGAGGAGTATATAAACCTTGCTTCTTGATTGTAGATTTGGAAATGGTGCAGACAATGCAGGATTTGATGTACTTCCCAACATCCTATCAAGGTTTTAGCCAATAAAATACTTTTACAGCACTGTCACTGTCTTTTATACCCAAAAATTTCCAATGACCCGATTTTAGTGCACCTCCCAAATCATCTTGGCACTCTCGTTTGAAGGAACACATAGGTGTCCTAGGTGGCATAACAGTGTGTCCTTGAGGTGAAAGTATGGAACTTACTTACCTTCCAGAAGTAGCTGGTATGTGGTTCTGAATTGTGTATCACCCTTGTAAAGATGCAGCCATCCCGAAGTCTCGTGTCCACAAGATTCGAGCACAATGGTCAACACCATAATTGGCTGTCAGCTGAGGCAGTCTCTAACATTATTGGTGTTTCCCTTCTTGTGCTTAATGTTCAAATGGAATTTTTGCATATACATATGGATTATTTATGTTGGTGATCATGCTACAACTTTCCTTGTATCTATATGAACTAAAGGGGTCGATGGTTTGTGTGGATGACCATTTCCTTCCCCAGAATGTAATGCTTCCATTGTCGGCAAGCCTGCACAATGGAAAACATCTCTTTGTAATAGGTGGGATACTTTCTATCTGTATCTGAATGTGTCTCACTGTGATATGACACTGGATGCCACTGCTGGGTAAGAATCTCACCAACAGCATAGTCAGAGGCATCTCTCTCAATTTCAAATGGTTGTTACACATTTGTTAACGTAAACATTGGTGCATAGCAGAGGCGATGCTTCAACTCAGTAAATGCCTTCTGCTAGGATTCGAACCAAAATAAATTTTCTTTCACTCTGCCCTTGGTGACTTGATTCAAAGACCAAGTGATATGAAAGAATCCCAACACAAACCTGCGATAGAAATTGACAAGACCTAGAAAGTTGCAAAGCTCTATTAAAATGGTTAGATCTGGCCAATCCCGAATAACTTGTATCTTGGTTGGGTCCACGTACACACCTCACTCATCAATGATGTACCCCATATATTGAACCTGGGTCATACCAAAAGTGCATTTCTCCAAATTGGCACACAATTTGTGTTGTCGCAGGGTTTGGAGGACCTGTCGAATATGGTGTATGTTCTCTTCCCAACTCTAGCTAAATATCAATATGTCATTCAAATATACTACCACGAATGAGTTGGTGAAGGACCAAAAGATGTCATCCATCAGCCACATGAAGGTTGTGGGGGCATTTGTCAACCCTAAAGGCAGACCAGCCATTCAAAAAGGCCCTCCTTGGATTTGAAGGCAATCTTCCACACAACAGAGGGTTTGATTGTTACCTAGTGATAACCAAACTTCAAGTTAATCTTGCTAAAATGTTTTACCCCCTTGAGTTGGTCTAAAAGGTCATCAATCTATGGGATTGGATACCTATTCCATACAATGATTTTATTCATCACCTGATAGTCAATACAGAGCCTCCAGGTTTCATCCTTCTTTTGTACCAACACGATTAGGCTCCCACAGGGTGATGAGCTTGGCCTGATGTACCCATTCTGTAATAGCTCCTGAATCTTCCTCTTTATTTAACCATTCTCCATAATAGAGCATCGGTATATTGGTCTATTAGGTAGCATCATGCCCAAGGTCGGATCGATAGAGTGCTTGACCTGATAGTGTAGGGGTAATCCTGTGGGTGAGGTGAATATGTCCATGTACTCCTCCACGACCTTGTCCATATATTTCTATCATGTGGAGGAACCCTTTCTAGAGGCTATGGATGTGACCACAATCTTCCTCTTGCTTTGAGGGAAAATCATAAGGAACGCAATTTTCCCAGTTTGGGAAATGATCTTACTGCATTGTTTAACATCGATCAAAGATAAGGTGGTAGGCGGAAGTACCTCTGGTATCCTATACAATGAGCTCTAGATTCATATACAACATGACACTTCCATAGTTATGGTTGACCTAATAAAATATCACAGACTTCCAGAGGGGAAACATCACACAATATCTCATTTGTGAAGGGATTCATGTTATAAGGCAGACAATAATGTTGAATGAAATGAATATCTCGCCCTTGGTGAAGCCACCCAATGGTGTATGGTTTTGGGTGCAGCATCATTGGAAGCTTCAGTCTCTTAACGACCTCAGTTGAGGTTAAGTTCTTCTGGCTCCCGATATCAATGATGAATTGCACCGATGACCCTTTACCCACATCTATGAGTGGAAGAGGCACACCCCCTCCTCTGGAACCTCAAGCTCCACCTTTAGGAGCTTGGTTGTGGCTATGATCGCAGTGGATTCAACGTCAGTCATATTCTTTCCCTTGACAGTTCCCTTGTCAGGTTTTGGCTCAGAAACATAGCATGCATATGTCTCTGAATCTTTTAGCTCGACCACCATCGCCTATTTCATGTGGCATTCGTTCGTGTTGTGAGTGGGAGTTTTATGGAACTTACACCACTTGTTGGTATCTTTCTTCGCCTTTCGATTATTCTTAGCTTGCGGCTTTTAGGGGTTTTCCTAGGGGGTCGTGGCTTGACTCTTCCCTTTGATTTGTGGCTTGGGGGCACCTTTGCTCTGCTTTGGGTTCACATATCCAAAGTCTCACTTCTTCTGCTTGAATTTATGCTCAAACTTGGCAGCATATGGTATGATGCACCAAGCAAAGAAATGTCCAAGACACATAGGCACATAGTTTCCTCAAGTTTGGCACAAATTTGAGGGTAGTGGAAACATAGTTTTTTCATGTTTCGCATCAATTTGAGGGTGGTAGGCACAGAATTTCCTCATGTTTGGCATAAATTTGAGTGTACTAGGCACATTGTTTCCTCGTGTTTGGCATAAATTTGAGGGTAGTAGGCATATAATTTCATTTAGAAAGATATTAATTTTAATTTCATTTAGAAAATTTTGAGAGGATTATAAAAAATGTATGCATATTTTTTTTGTTTGTAAAAGTAAATATTTCATTATAATGAATGTATATTTGGGATTTTAATTTTTTATATAAAGAAAAAAATGAAATAAATTCACAACAAAACTAGTAAGGAGCCAATTTTGAGATCTAAATTTTTATTGTCCATATATTAGGAAACATTATATATATATATATATATATATATATATATATATATATATATAATATATTTTAATATATATATGTATTTATATATATTTATTATATATATATAGATATATATAATATATATATTCAACGTTTCTATTTATGCAGAATATTTACATTTTTGTTCATGAATTTCCAAAATATTATTGGCCTCAATCTTACCAGATTTGTTGGTAGGTAGTTTCCCAAAAAGATCATACATTGCAAAAATTATTTAACCATCTAGAAACGAAAAGGGACAAAGAAACAAAACACCAATAGTATCAAAGTACATCCAAATGCATTAAGTATCTGACGAGATTACCAGAACCGGATTTTCTAATGCAAACCGAGAGGTGGCATGGGTTTGAATTCATAGTGGACATGTTTCTCCATATGGGCCATACAACCCTCCATACGATGCAACTTTTCCTAAAAACACCATTTTCCCCTTTGCAGGCTTCCCAATCTATCGTACATGTATCACTGATTTGTTTATATATCATTTAAAAATGAGATAATTGCATTTCTATCTTCAAGTTTGTCCCTGGTAAGTTGCATCACAAGTAATTTGAGTTGCCTAATCTATTATTTAGAAACCAATTGACCATGCTCATGCCTAGGAAAATTAGGGGGACCCACAAATGCAGGTGCCACTTCCTCGCCCAGAGGAGAACCCAGTCAAGGAGGTCGGCTAGATTGGCCTTTATCACCTCCCTCATCACCTCTTCTCACATGACCATGTTGGTGAGGCATCCTCGACGTGTCACCAAAAAAGTAAACAAAATACCCTAGGTAGTAGTTACCACAACAAACAGATGCAATGTCCCTCATAGAGAACCTCCCATAAAAACTACCACCATAGCAAACCACAAACCACCCAACACCCCACAGACATAGGTCATAGGCCTTACTAGAAGTCTGAAACTAGGAATTCCATACCCACCAAACTACAAGTAGTATGACCAACATAATTTCACCTCCAAAATTATCATCAAAGTGCCATAATGAAGGGAAACTACCCATACCCCCTAACACTTGAATATCCTCACTCAATCTTAGCTCCCACACAATGAGTAGGACCCAAATCAACTCAAATCGGAACAGAAAAATCACAAAGCCTTGAATACAAACAATGTTGTATATATTACCACCAGGAAAATGTCAATAATGCCAATACAACCAACACAAAATATTAACCATGAAATGAAACCAATTGAGAGTGATAACTCGTAATACCTCGTGCTTGTTCCTTGTGTTGCCTGGAAGAATATTGCAACTAAGGCCATTGTCACCATCCTCCACAACCAAGAATTTAACACTATGTAAATTATTTATCAGTGTTCTGATGGTTAAAGGGATTTTCTCCCCCCTGCCCCAATGACACACCAACAATAGAGACATGAGATTTTTCATAAGTCTCGACATCCATAAAAATTATAACCCCTAAGTTGCAACACCAAATCCTTTAATGTCAACCAAATCAACATAGGGGAACCACCATTCCTATGCCACCCTATTAATTTATTGAACACTGGCAAGGGCTTGTGAGTGAAATCATCATAATAGCACACAAGGGCACAAAACCTAAGTTCTAGCCATGAAATTAAAGTCAAAACTACTACCACGATTTCCCACATAACTCTACCTTCACACCAATGATTTTCCATGGCTAAACTCGACATTAAATATAATTTAATGTCACACAAGCTTGTGCATGGGGTAGGCATGCCACATCACTCCCCACCTATATCTTTATGGGATTTAGTGGGGTGGAGGGCACCCTCCCCGAGATCCCATGTACCATGCTCATCTACCTCCATTGAGGACGAATTACATAATTTTTATTTTAAAACAAAATTTGTAAAGGAATCAGGGTTCTAAGTTTGCATAGGGGTCATAACAATATTTTTTAATGGAATAATAAGATATTTTTTTTAAGAGTTATAAGCAACATATTTTTTAAGTGATAATAATTTTTTAGAGATACAAGCTTATATTGTTAGTATAAATAATTTTATGATGTTGGAATCCCACAATTTGGATGGAAAAAATTACTTATGGAAGCAAACAATGGAGTAGATTCTTTCTTTTGTGACCTTTGGGAGATAGTCATTAGGACCATTTTAAAACTAAATGCAATGAATCTAGACTACAAGAAGAAAAAAAAATGGTCATGCTTGCTGTAAATTTTGGTCTCGAGGATGACATTATTCCACATATTAGAGGGTCTTAGCACCACTATTGAAGTAGTGTAGATGTTACAAAATATGTATCAAGACCTTCGATGACTTCTATATTTATTTTTGCAAAACAAATTAACAAATTTGAAGATGGATTAATCCAATTATGTAACTTAATGTTGACACCTGATCATGAGGATTGGGTGAATATAATGTAAATAAATAATAAGTAATATGAACAGTCATTAGGAGATGAAGTGAACAGTCTCTCCCTCATGTATATAATAAAGACCAACCTAAAGGAATATAATATACGAACCAATTTTGCTTTGAGGAGTTACTGCCTGACCTAACATGTTATCAGAGCCAGCTCCCAAAAATAGTTGTAACTCTCTTCTACCTACTGCGCTCTCTGTCCTCTACCCCTGTGGAGTCATCCTACTGCACTCTCTTTCCACTGTCTACTGTGCTCTCTATCCTCTCTATGTACTGCACAGTCCGTTCACTACCTCTTTGCGTGCCTACTGCGCAGTCTATCTACTATTCTTCCTGCCTAAATTCAGAAAATGTTCCCATACCTATGTGAACGTTGAAGCATTGAGAGAGGGATGGCTTCTGTGTATTAGCAAATCTTGCAGAACTGGAATATTGTCTCCCTGACCATGAGATTAAACCATTCCACCCTTTGATCCACAACTACTCTGAAGAACACTCTCCTCTGTGGAACTGTGGTGAACCCGTGAAGCATTATCTCCGTTGAAGACGTTTGGTGGAATAGTTCTGGTTTTGTTCTGGTTTCAATGGAGGGTTCTCTTGTTGCGTGGCCCCAAGAGCCATCGTGAGGCTATCAAATTGAGCTCTGAGAGCATGATGCGGCTGCTGGGTACATAAGCTCTGTGTAAGCACACCTGTGTTGATGTCAAAGCACACCAAGTTTATTGAGTGTTGATGCAGAAGAGCTGGTATATATGTTGAAGTTTTTTTGGCTATACGATTGAAGTTTTTCGCTATACACTGGTATACAAGCATTGTATTAACATTGTTTTTGTATGTTGTTCATGGCATGTAAAATGTGTTAAATTCCATATGTTGAACGTTGTTTTGGTACGTTGTTTGTGGCATGTAAAATGTGTTAAATGCCATACCTTGAATGTTGTTTTGGTACAATATTCATGGCATGTAAAATGTGTTAAATTCCATACGTTGAATTGTTTTGGTACGCTGCCTATACATGTTATCTTGAACTGTTTTGGTATGCTGCCAATACATGGTATCTTGAACAGTTTTGGTGCACTGCCTATACATGATGTGTATGTGAGTTGAGCCCTGATTTTGTGCATGTTTTAAAATCGTCGTTGTGTGTTAAAAATTTTTGAAGGGTTGCATTGGGTGATCAATGTAAAAAAAAGGAAACCGATATATATCTTGAATAGTGTGTATTACCAAAAAAAGGCTGATATATATGTCTTGGGTATTGACATTTGCTCTCAAGTTGAGTTTGTTGTCCAGTCATATCAGAACTATATTTTTTTTCCATTAAGAGTAAAAGTTTTGCAGCAGAAGTTTTTTTGTTACAGTATGCATTCAATCATATCCATCGTGGGAATAGTTCTCACTGGCAAAGAGAACTATCCTAAGTGGTCCTGGATGATAAAACACATACTCATTTTCAATGAGTTGTGGAAAGGAGTGTGTGTTGGAGACAGAGAGAAAGAGCGAAAACAACCTACCTCAGACAAAGAGCTCGTCATTTGGGAAAACAAGAACAACAAATCTTATGCATTAATTGTAGCATCTATAAATGAAGAGGTGAGTCGCCATATTTCACCATTTTCAACTATTTTTGAAGCCTTACAAAATCTTAAAGAACTCTATGACTCACATTCTTCACTTGAAGTTGTTCGACTCATGATTAAACTCTTCACTCTTGAACTGCAAAATAATGATCCTCTTGCTCTTGCATCTGAAGTAAAGTCTATAATGCATGATATCAAATCCACTAAGGTTGAATTGGATATTCCTCTTATCACTTTTCTCAAGGCACTTTATCCTACTTACTCCAATTATCTTGAGTCATTGCAAGCAAATGGAAATATCAAAGGTATCACCTTTGACTCTCTTGTGAAAAAGTTTGTTGAAAGAGAGAAAGCTTTTGGAAAGAAGATAGCCCTTAAATCTTCTGAAAAGGTTGTGTGCCTTGCTCATAAAGAAAAGCATCATGCTTAAGATTCTTCAAGAGGAAGAGGTGGTCAAAGAGGAAGAGGAATATATTTCAGAGGTGGGGGGGCAGACACTCTCAAGGAGAAAAGGTAGATTTGCACTGCATACGCTGCAAAAGAAATGGGTCGCATGATGCCTCTACATGCAAGTTGCCATGGGACAAAGTTGAGCAGCAAAGAAACCAACAGAAAGGTAAAACTAATGATACAGACAAAGGTAAAGCACCTAAATCCGCTCACTATGCTGTGGCACAATGTAATATTGGAGTAAATGAAGATTTATTTAATGCTTCACTTGCTTCTTGGAAAAATGATTGGTTGCTTGATTCAGGAGCAACCTGCCACATGGCTCTTAGAAAAGATTTTTTTGAATAATTTACTAACAATGTTTATGGATCAATATACTTTGCAGACCAATCAAAAATCAAGCCATCAAGGCCTGGCACAATCAGGCTTAAACTGCCTGGTCTTCCAGACTTTCTTCTGCATCATGTTCTATATCTCCCACAGATCAAGAGAAACTTATTGTCCTTGGTCCACATCCGCCAGCAAGGTCATTCCATTCATATGTTTGATGGCAAGCTTAAGGTAAGAAAAGCATCTGTCCACTCACTTGTCATGAAGGGAATAGAAGAAGAAAGGCTTCTCAGGCTACAAGGAACCTCTGCTCATGCACAACATTTCTCATACAATTCTCATTATGAAGAAGGTACACTTCCATCAAGTTTATTATGGCATGCTAGATTTGGACATTTGAACTATGACAGCCTCCACTTGTTGAAGAAAATTGGTGTTGCTGGTTTGCCTACAATTCCTAGGAAACTTAAGCAATGTGATGCTTGCATTCTAGGAAAGCATAGCAAACGGCCTTTTCATGATTCACATTCAAGAGCACATACAAAACTTGAACTCATTCATTCAGATTTATGTGGTCCAATGCCTATTCCTTCTGCAAATGGAAATAAATATATGATTACATTTATTGATGACTACACCCGAATGTGTTGGGTTTATCTATTGAAGAACAAATCTAATGCTTTTCAAACATTCAAGAACTTTCATAAATGGATTGAAAATGATGCATAATCTCATATGGTACGATCCATGCTCTTCTTCAAAAATGTAAAGATAATGTTTTGGGTTGATGTTGTTCTATGTGCTACATATATAAAGAATAGATGTCCATCTATTGTTATCAAAAACAAGACTCCATATGAAATGTGGTATGGATATGTTCATTCGGTAAAGCATCTTAGGGTTTTTGGTTCCACCTGTTATGCTTTTATACCAAAGGTACATAGAAACAAACTTGGTGCTAGAAGTCGTAAATGTATCTTCCTGGGGTATTCAAACACCTCCAAAGAATATAGACTCTATGATGAAGTAAATAAAAACTTTGTTGTATCTAGAGATGTAATTTTTCTTGAATCATCCAAAACTGACCATGTTGTTGAGCAGCAACGTGATCGCTTGGATAGATTCACAAAAGCAAAATCATTTCAAGAATTTGATAATCAGATTCCACATCTTGAATGGGGGATTCCTATACTAGATCAACATGTGGAATCTTCTTCTGAAGAACACTCTCCCCCGCATGAAACTCCAACAACCGATGATGCTTTAAGTGATGTAATTGATAGAATTGGGAGACTCAATCTTGACTCAGTCCCAACTCAATCAACGGAGCAGCCTGGACCATATGAGAAAGGTCCCCCAAAGTGGCTGACAAGGACACTTTAAAATGTTCATCGTGATGAAGTTGGAAAGGCAGGAACCAGAAATTCAAACCGGAAAAATGGAGGTGATGTAGATTCACCTGTTGATATGGATGTTTCTTATGATTGTGAATTGAACTTGTCTACATATTTTGAACTAACTTCCTTTAAAGAAGCTTCTTCTCATGATGAATAGAAAGAAGTGATGCAAAAGGAGTATGATGCCCTCATAAAGAATGACACTTGGAAGCTAGTTGATCCTCCATTAGGAACCAAACCAATTGGCTGCAAGTGGGTCTACAAGAACAAGTATAAAGATGATGGCTTACTTGACAAGCACAAAACTAGGCTTGTGTCAAAAGGTTTTTCAAAGAAGGAAGGGGTCGATTATGAGGAGACTTTTGCCCCCACAGCAAAATGGGCTACCATCCAGACACTCTTTGCCCTAGCAGCTCAGAACATTTGGAAAGTCCATCAAATGGATGTAAAAACTGTTTTCTTGAATGGAGATTTGAAAGAAAATGTTTTTATGTCCCAGCCTGAAGGATTTGTTGTGAAAGGACATGAACATAAAGTATGTAAACTTATGAAGTCCTTGTATGGCCTCAAACAAGCACCGCAAGCCTGGTATGAAAAACTAACTGAGCATCTTCTGAAACTCAAAACATTATGATCTTAATGATGCAACTTTGTTTGTCAAGAAAGTTGGAAAAACAGTTGTATATATTGTGGTATATGTAGATGATATTTTGATGATAGGGAACAAATAAAGCTACATTGCATCCATAAATAAGGAATTGGGGAAAAATTTTGGAATCATTGATTTGGGCTATGTTCATTACTATCTTGGTATTGAAGTAACCCAACATCCGAAGTCCATATTTCTTTCTCAAAAGAAATACATTGGAGATCTGTTGAACATGTTTCACATGACAGAATGCAATCCTCTTACTACTCCAATGGAACAAAACTTAAAGCTCACATCTATTGAAGGAAAAGAATTTGAGGATGCAACAAAGTATAGACAGCTTGTAGGAAGTCTCAACTACCTAACCACTACCAGACCAGACATTTCATTTGTTGTTGGAATCCTCTCCAAGTTTATGCAAAAGCCTTGTGAGGGACATTGGTCTGCTACAAAAAGAATTCTAAGGTACTTGAAGTGAACTCAAGACTTTGGAATCAAGTATACACAGGTGGAAACTTCATCTTGATTGGATACTCTGATTTAGACTTCGATGGACACAAAGCAACTAGGTATCTACTTCAGGATATGCTACGACTCTTGGGTCAGGAGCTGTCTCCTGGAGATCACGCAAACAATCAGTTCTAGCAGATTCCACAACAGAAGCAGAATACATGGCTTAGGAAAAGAAATTGTGTGGCTCAGGAAAATTCTTGAAGATTTGTAGGTAAAACAAGTACAATCAACTCCACTCATGATTGACAATACCTCTGCAATAAAGTTGGCAAAGAACCCAAAGTTCCATGATCGAACGAAGCACATCAATACCAAATATCATCTGATTCGACATCATGTTGAGGCCAAAACAATCCATCTCTGTCATTGTTCCAATAATGAGTGAATTTCCGACATCTTCACCAAAGCACTTGGAAGAGAAAAGATTGAATGATTCATAATGACGCTTGGACTCATCAACATCCCTTCAGATTAAGGGGGGGGGAATGTTGATACCTAATCATCAAGATTGGGTGAATATAATGTAAATAAATAACAAGTAATATGAACAGTCATCGAGAGATGAAGTGAACAGTCTCTCCCTCATGTATATAATAAATACCAAACGGAAGGAATATAATATACGAATAAATTTTGCTTTAAGCAGTTACTGCGTGGCCTGACACTTAACTTATTAAAAAATTGTGGCAATTGAAGAATGAGTTTTTTTTTACCTCTATGGTTCGTGAACCCCAAAGATCAGTGACTACTACATCCATGGAATATTTGTGGAAGAAGTGATCAATTCTTACCGGCTCAACCATGAATCCTAACCCCAAGAGTATTAAGAAAATTGAACCTGTGACCTCTCAATAGCAAAGGTGCTTTAACTATGAAGACTTGACCAATTGAGCTAACCCTTAGGGCTAGTGAATTGAAGAATCAGTTATGAAAATTTATAGCAAAATTAAAGATGGAGTTAATTACTATTTTTTTCAATAACTTTCCTGATAAGTATCATAATTTTGTAACATCATTTTGTATATTTTTTCGACATGAAACTCCAAATTTCAAAGAAACTATAGGTTTGTTGATATAGGAAGAACAAAGGTTAGAAGAATGAGAGTGAAGGTCCAAATAAAACATTCAAGATAAGGCATGGAGGAAGAGCTTGAGACAAAGGTTGTGTTGGACATACGAAAATGGAGAAAAGATTTAGATAAGCGTGTGATGCATCTTTCATTAATATGATACACACAAATACAAAATTGTATGACCTTGGATTCATATTCCAAGAAGTCTCTTGGACTCTTAATGGCTATTCATATTCATTTGTGATTTTCCATATTCTTTGTCAAGTGAATAATAAAATTTACCATAATTCCTAAGGATTATATTTCAAATATCCCCCCATTATCCCAAAGGGATATATGTGAGTCCAAGTAGAGAGCTGATATTTGAAAATGGATAGCTATTGATGGCTAAATGTGCTTTCTAAGTTTAATCGTTTTGGGATGACCACAAACCAAAATGGCTAGTTGAATTTGAATTCTTCTATCAAATGGCGGTTTAAGGATAACCACAAACTCTAGAACTTGCCTGAAAGGCTCAATAATTCCCTAAACATTTCTTAATTTAGCTAGAAGTTGATATCTTCTACAAAATGGAACTGCACTCAAATGGTGGTTTAAAGACGACAATAAATTATTGTCTAGTAGAAGTTGTTAGTCTTCTACTAAAATATGGTTTAATGAAAACCACAAACTAAATGGTGGTTTTGAGATGAACACAAACCAAATCATGCTTGTGGAACATGGCTCTAGCTACAAGTGTAACTTTGGGTTGAGGCTCTAGTTGTGGCTATGGTTTAGGCTCGCTCATTTATGCTCAATTAAGAGGAAGTCAAAACTTGAAGGGAATAATTAATTCCCTCCTCCCCCTGTCAAATACAAGGTGAGAAGATGAAATTACCCCCACTATAAGATGTGTCAATATTAGAGAAATGATTCCACAATATGATTAATATATCTTCTTATTTGTTGATGATCATTTCCATGAACCTTTCAACCCGTAGTGAATTTTTACTCTTGCAATATTCTTATTCTTGGAACAATTATCTAAATGATGATTATGCTTTTCATAATGCCCACAAGGATGAAGATCAAAACTCTAATCCTCCATTTGGCTAACTCAATGACAATATTGGCATTTAGGAATCTTTTCTTGAACTAGAGTAGGTGAAGATGAATTGCCTTGAAGGAATACAACACTTTGGAATTGGATTGGATTAGATTAGTTTGGAATGTGAGACGTCACTTCCTTTTAGTATCCAAGACCTATTTTTCACTTTTTGTTGATGATTTCTTCCCAAAGTTTGATGATGGGCTTGGAAAGTTTAGGTGGAACTTGTTTATGACAAAAATTACATTCATTTTAATATGCTTTTGAAATGGCATCAATAATTTGATCTTATGATTACTAATGAAAATAATATTTTTCAAACTCAAAAGTAAAATTACTCTGAACATGGGCTAGTTTAAAATGTTATTTCTTTTGTTGTAACTCGTCTTGTTGAAGTTCATATTCAAGCTAGAGAAATTCAATTTTGTCTGGCGAAAATTGGAAACAAGTTAAAACATGAGTAAGAGTTTATTTGCCGACAATAGAGAGTATTAGAGTATTTAATAACTCTAATAATTCAACAATTCAAGCTCAACAAATAAATGGCATTGACTTCTACTGAAAATGCACCTATTTACAATGCAAGAAGTACACATAAACTTACAAAAAAAATTACAAATTGCAAATATTCTTGATTTTTTTTTCTAAGCTAGTTGCCACAACTCAAAATCACACAAATAGATGTCTCTTTAGCTAATGTAATGAGTCCAAAAACAGGTATGAAATCTCAAATATTCTATGCAGAAAGAGATTACCCTTCACAAATCACAAAGCATAACAGATGGATGTTTTTTAAATGCTTGTACATACAATTAAACATGTAATAACATGTTGGAATTTTCCCCTACACAATATGATACATACATCAAATTTAATGTGTTCTCTATTGTTTATTCAAATAGATATAAATGTTTTTCATTTCAAATAAGATTGAGTTGACTGATGCCCCCGTAAATGGGATTAAATAAACCTATCAAAAACAAGCTTGAATGCTTTATTTAAGTGCTCCACCATATTAATCAAATAAGTTGTTAACTATTAGATCATTTTTTTTTATCTTTTCGCTTGCCCTTTTGATATGATATTATCTCCCCCTTCAAGGTAGATTTAAACCACTCAATGCGATCCAATATTGTAGAGTTGAACAGAGGATAAAGAGATTATGGATTTGATATAGTTATCCCATGCACAATATTTAGTTGTAGTGCAATAGAATCACGACACATTTCTCTAATGAAAAGAGGGAAAGGGAGAACATTAGAAGTTTGTTTAGCTTATATCTCTATAGGAGTGTCCTTTTCAACTCTTCAACTAAAACTTCAACAATTTCAATTGTAGGAAATTTATTTTCAACCTAGGTCACCAAGGAATACAAAGGGTTGTTTTGAACAACCAGTAAATGGAAGTGAGGATGTGGTTGCTAACTATGTGACTAGGGTTTTTAACAGGGGGTGTTGAACAGGTAAATCCCCTCTGCGGACAGAGGCGATCCCACTAGCCCAACATGGGTCTAGCAACAATCAATCAACGCTAACACGTAGGTTCCTAATTGCAAATCAAAGATCGATGATGAGGGCCTACCTGGATTCCAACGCTAATACTTGTAGAAGAGTTGTCGCTCCCGTTCCTTTGCTCTGGCTGGTCACAATCCCCACGATCCTCATGAACGGAGACCTGCACATGCAAAGAATGACACAAATACAAGCATAAAATCCAATAGATGCAACTATATATCAGTCAGAAAGGATATAACTCAATCATCATTATAAAGACAATAAGAGTGGAACCATAATGATAGTCATCTATTAATGAATAATAGGCAGAGAAAGATACAACTAAGGTTCTGACGTTGAACCTATTCTCTGACTGGGCGAGCAGCTATGTATGCCTTGTAATAGACCTTCTCTCTCTCAGGATTCCGGCAGCATAACCTCCCTATGCTTCAAAACTCTTACTATCACTCTAGCATTACTCTAGAACTCTTAGAACTAGCTTGTCTAATGCATGAGGACAGGCTTTTATAGATGGAGAAGGGAGGAAGATTCAATGTACCAAGATGCCCATTGTGGATTGGCATTATCTCTGAAAAGCTACTGAGGATAGGTGTCAAGGATAGATGATGACTCTCGACCTCTATCCAATGGATTTTTCCCTCAAAGAACTTCATGATAAGAGAGGAAAAAACATATGGGTGCACGTTGGCCAAAAATCATTACCAAATTTAGTTGGCGCGGGTGTTGCTCTAGGATAGAGCGCCAATGGGCACGCCCCCTTTTGAGGATCTCAGTGATTGGCACGGATAAGACACTGTGTACCTGTGCCAATGGAAAAAGGGCACTTTTCAGGGATAAA
Source organism: Pinus taeda (assembly GCA_000404065.3). Taxonomy (NCBI): domain Eukaryota; kingdom Viridiplantae; phylum Streptophyta; class Pinopsida; order Pinales; family Pinaceae; genus Pinus; species Pinus taeda. The sequence goes on from APFE030873958.1 coordinate 476,610, forward strand.
TTGTAGAAGGTGTCTTCAGGGAACATGAAGTACATACTCAGGGGAACATAATGCACGTGTTTTTAGGTTATGTCACTGCTCACAGGTCCCGGAATGTATCCTCCAATGTACAAAAACAGGGTTAACAGGGACGGTAACCAATGGTGACAAATTACTATGTAACAGGGGGAGACAGGAGCGAGCTGGTAACTATGGTGGGGGATGGAGGAGGGAGCTCCACTCCCTCCTACAGTAACGTGGTTTCAAACAGAAGCAAGGAGGCAAGTCTGAACAATTTTCGGAAACCAACGAAAGTAGAGACAAAGACAACCAGTACTCAAAAGGCGAAAAGCAGCAAATCCCTTGAAAAGGAAGGGACCCACAAGGAAGATAGGAGGGAAATGAAATCTGGAGACAGCAGTCAGAGAAATGAGAACATATCTATGATGGTACTCTGCAAGCCCAATACAAACATTAAACCTCAGGTGGTCTCAAATGATCCTGCACTATAGGTGCACAGAGATCAGATGGAGACTTATGTGGTCATATGTAAGTTTATGGGTATATGGCCCACGAAGAAAGAGTTGTACACATGGATAAGCAACAACTGGAAACCAAAGGGAGAAGTAAATCTACATATTGGGTCCAAGGATTTTTTCACATTGGTTTTCACTAACCTAGAGGACAAAGACAGATTTTTCGAAGGAGGACCCTACTTCTATGCTGCCGCTGGCCTTTACATGCGACCTTGGGTGATGAACTTTGTTCCGAAGCAAGAAACGTTCACATTGGTCCTAGTATGGATTAGATTATACTCCTTACCTTTATATTATTGGATGTCAAAATGCATAAAATCTATAGGTAATAAATTAGGGCATTTTATAAAGATATCAGAGGTGAATCTACAAGGTAAATATACCTCCTTCGCCCGCATATGTGTAGAAATGGACTTATCGGGAGCACTCCCAGATGAAGTCATCCTATAATTATATGATGAGGAATGGGTACAAGCAGTCGACTATGAACACATCCCATTCAGATGTCGTAAATGTCATGAACATGGGCACCTCTTCAGAGATTTCCCACTCAACAAAAGGGAGGACAACCTGAAAACCAGCACAGGGAAATACCCTGAAGGTTTTACCAAAGTGGGAGGCAGAGGGAAAGGAGGAGGAAAAAAATACCAAAAGAAACCTAGCGAAATCAAGCTACCAAGTCATAACAGTTTTGAGATTTTAGAAGAAGAGGGGGGGGAATGGAATGAACAAGGAACCAGAGGACAATCATGCAAAGAAGGAAAAAGAGGATAGCATGGAAATCATATAGGAATACAATGAACATAAGGAGGACTGACCAAGCACTATGGAACTTGGCAGGGACCATGAGATGACTCCAAGCAAAGGCAGTACAGAGCACCAAGACCTACAAGAGATTCTTAAGAGGGAGAATCTTGATCTAGAAAAGTTTCTAGAGCAGAGAACCAACAAAGGGATTGACTCTCTACCACAAGAGGAGTTTGACAGAGTACAACTGCTATTCCTCTGAAGGTCTCAAACAAAGTTTGTAGGAGTCAAAAGGAACCACGATAGCCAGGAGAAAAGAGGGTTTAAATCAATGGAGATAACATTAGGACACTCCACCAAAAACCCAGGCAAGAAAAGAGGAAGGAAGAGACAGAATGAACTACTGACAGAGTGTGGGAAACTCATGATTAATTCAGGTAAGATGAAATATCTCACCAGTTACTCTTTTACAAACCCATCATTATGAAGTTTACAACCTGGAACATTAGAGGACTAGGAAGTAAAATAAAACAAAGAAATCTCAGCAACAAAATAAAAGAAGAAAAACCAGATATTGTGTTTATACAGGAAACAAAATGCTCAGTAGATAAAATTAGAGAAATGCACAGAAAATGGCTTATTAAATAATACAGTAGGAGGAATTCTCACTCTATGGAATCCTCAGAAATTTGGAATCCTCGATGCTGAGGCATCCAGAAATAACCTTTCAATGGTTTTCCAACCTTTGGGGGACAAGGAATGTTACATGATCACAAATGTCTATGGTCCTCAACATCTTGAAGACAAACTCCAGCTTCTTACCTCTCTAGAGGAGTTGAGAGAGAGACACCCAGTAATGCCCTGGATTCTAGGAGGGGACTTTAACATGATCAGATCTCTCACAGAGAAAAAAGGAGGGACCAGAACACTTGGAAGAGACTCAATTGCCTTCGTGAACTTCCTAAACAGCATGAGACTAGTGGATATGGAAATTATAAATGATACCTTCACATGGAACAACAATAGAGGAGGAACTTCTCATGTTGCCTCGAAACTAGACAGATTCATAATCTCAGAGGATCTCCTCCTCACCGATCGTATCATGACAACTTTCATCCTTCCTTTTGGAGACTTGGACCACTGGCCCATCTAGTTGGAAGCTTCATTCATTGGCACCTCGAGGAACAGAACTTTTAGGTTTGAAAATGGCTGGCTCACTCACCCTGACTTCATCACTAATATTGGAAAATGGTGGGTGGAAGCCATGCCCACCCAAGGCACAAAAATGTTCCTCCTGCAACAGAGACTCAAACACATCAAGTTAAGGCTTAAAGAATGGAACAAAAATGAGTTTGGCAATAATTTTAAAGCCAAAAGAGAAGTGGAAAAAAAATTACAGGATACTAATCAAATTCTCATCACAGAATGCTTCACAGATGAAAGGAAAATGAAAGTGGACTCTCTTCAACAAGAATGGGACAACAAATGCCAGCAAGAGGAAATCTTCTAGAGACAGAAATCAAGAGTGCAATGGATTAAAGAAGGGGAGAGAAATACTAGGTTCTTTCACAAGTCTACCATGGAACACAGGGCACATAATCGGATCACAAAACTCATAGATCGTCAAGGGAAAGAGATAAATACTCACATGGAAATGGTATCTGTTCTAGTACAACATTTTCAAAGCATAGCAGAGGAGACCATTGTAGACAGATCTCAATTTACTAAAATCTTCACTCAACATATTCCAAAACTGGTAACCAGGGAAGACAATTATAATCTCAACAGGGTAGTGATGGAAGAAGAGGTCAATGAAGTAATCAAAGAGATGCACAATAGGAAAGCTCCATGCCCGAATGGTTTCAATGTATACTTCTTCAAAACATGTTGGGAAACAGTCAAACATGATATTCTTGATGTGGTGGAGGATTCGAGAAAATCAAGAACAGTTCTAAGGGCACTTAATGCATCCTTCATAGCATTAATCCCTAAACAATAAAAATCCATGACACCAAATAGATTCAGGCCCATAGCTTTATGCAATGTGGTGTGCAAAATAATTTCTAAAGTTATTACTAACAGACTCAAACCCCTTCTTCCAACGCTCATGTCAAAGGAGCAGACTGGATATGTGGAAGGTAGACAAATTCTCAATAATATCATTCAAGCTCACGAAGTGCTTCATTCCCTCAAGACCAATAAACAAGTAGGTATGATAATACAACTTGACATAGCGAAAGCTTATGATAAGCTAAGCTTGTATTACATCAAGGAAGTTCTTAAAGCATATGGATTTGACCACAATTGGATAAAATGGGTCATGGTCCTAGTTACCACTGCCAATCATTCAATCCTTCTTAATGGTTCTCCATCCAGAACCTTCAAGCCATCGAGAGGCCTCAGGCAAGGAGATCAACTCTCCCCCTTCCTCTTCATTCTCATGATGGAAGGATTGGATCAATTCAGCCAGGGAGGAAGGAAGAATCCAGGGAAAAAAACTCACTCAGAATGGGGACACATTGACTCATTAGCAATTTTTGGACAACATTATGTTGCATGGAACACCCACAGTCAAGGAAGCCAAATATTTCAAACAAATCCTGCAGGATTTCGCGACGACTGTTGGTACAGAGGTAAGCCTCACAAAATCAAAAGTTTTCTTTTTCAATACTGATATTTCTATTCAAAGAAATCTCTCCAAAATTCTCATCTTTAAAAGAGATCATCTTCCCTCCAAATATCTGGGAATGCCTCTAATTGACAAACCTCTGAGTAAGGAAGTCTAGGAGTCAGTAACTAATAAACTAAAGGACAAAGTCAGTAAGTGGACAAGCAGGTCTTTGAATTTAGCAGGCAAGCTAGTTCTTACAAAGGCTGTACCAGAAACCATTCCACTTTTCATGTTTTCAGCCCTTCCTATCCCAATAGGAGTTTTACAGCAAATCAAGAACATCCAAAGAGATTTTCTTTGGGGTAAAGGAGAAGAGAAAAATAAATGGGCTCTGGTAGCTTGGGGCAAGATATGCAAACCCAAAACCCATGGTGGTTTGGGTCTTCATGACCCAGATACTCTAATCAAAGTTTTGGGGGCAAAATTTTGGTGGAGATGGCTAAAGGAAATGAGAAACCCATGGGCTAAGATTTGGAAACAGAAATATGCAATGGACTGGCAGGAAAGGGACCACATTTTAATGACAGAACACATCAGGGGTTCCCATATTTGGAACAATGCTTGGAAGAACAGAACCTTAGTTCAGAAACATAGTTTTTGGGAGATCAGAAATGGGAATCTAGCCCAGTTTTGGGAGGAAAACTGGCAGTAGGAACATAACCTATGTAGAGAAGGACTAGACATTATCAAGAATGACACCATTAATAAAGGACTGAAAAGGGTAAGTGACTTTTGGGATCAGTTAAAGGACAGTGGTAAATGGAGAATCTGGAAGGTACCAGATTACAGTGAAGAGATCCCTTTGAAGGCCCAAGCTGAAGTTCTTAAAGTGATTCTGGAAAAGAGGAAAATTTTGACTTCAACCTTCAATGATCTACTAAGATGAGGGAGAAACAATGAGGGCATATCCAACCTTAAAGAAGCCAAAAGAATAGCCACTGGACTTAACTATCCAAGCCCTGATAAGATATGAAAACACCTTTGGAATAACCCACACTAGATGAAGATCAAACTTTTCATGTGGCTGGTACAGCATAAAAAGATTCAGACTTGGGAAAATCTCAGAAAGAGAGGTTTTGTTGGTCCATAAAGATGCCAGTTATGTGGTCTGCAAGAAGAAACCGTGGATCACCTTCTCAACATCTGCTCTTTTACCTCCACCTTATGGAACTGGGTGGACTCTATCTTCAATTAAATGAACAGGAATGAAAATGACATCACTTTAAAGAATTGGAGAAAAGACTTCTCAGATAATGAGACAGTCAACATAGCCTGGACTCTGATTCCAGGATTTTTGATCTAGGATGTTTGGAAAGAATGTAACAACAGTATTTTCAAATATAAATCTGGCTCAACACAAAGCATCATGGCTCAGATCTTAAAAGAGCTCAAAGAAACTATCAATGCCCTTCTGAATCAACCCCCTGAGAAACCCCTTGGTCAATGGGATGCTCACATTCTTGGATTGTTGGGGCTCTAGTTACCTGTCCCTCAGGGCATAATTAACATAGCAAGGCACATATCAAAAGGAAAGGCTTTTTGGAAATCCCCTCCCTATGGCTTTTTGAAATTCAATATAGATGGTGCCTCAAAAGCAAACCCTGGGGATGCTGGTTACGGAGGAGTCATAAGAGATGAAGAGGGAAATATAAAAGTCATCTTTCGCAGTTTTTTGGAGAATGCCATTAACAATATGGCGGAACTCATGGTCATTGAGCAATGCTTAGAAATTTTGATTGATTACAATTTACATAATACAATAATAGAGGCAGACTCGGAATTAACAATTAATTCAGTCAAAAGGATAGGCACTAGCACTACACTAAACAAAGTTTCGTACGACTGGAGAATTTTGTAGGTCTATCATCGAATTCAATCTCACCTAAGAATACTAAGAACTCTTAGATTTGTACATGTGCGTGGAAATGCCAACAGAGTGGCGAACTGGCTAGCTAATGAGGGGGTGCTATGTACAAGAGACAATAAGAGCTTCTCGTGGGAGTCAGTACCCACAAGAAAACTACATGAGGATTGCTACACTCTGGCTCGCGCAGATAGGGAGCATTATCAGTGCATGAAGAGGAACCAGCCAGTTGAAAATTAAGCAGATGGATGATAAGGGTTCAAAAAATAGAAGACCCGAGAACGGATGGCAGTGGAGGAAGAGCGCAAAACCAAATCGTGGCACCAAGAGCTTTGCTATAGTGCATGAAGGTTTTGCTACAATTAAAGTGGTTTTTTGGTGTCCTCATTACCCTAAGTGGTTTAACGAAAACGCTTCTGATGCCACTAACCATTCAACACGTGGCTCAAGGAGGAGAGCGAATACCACCTTCATTGAGCAGGTATTCCTCGCTCTTCTTTCCAACCTGATATCCTTTACAACCATAGGATCTAGTGGTCGAAAATCTACGGCTAAGGTTTATTGTGCAAGTTGGTGGGACCGGGATATCTTCCTTGCACGTCTCTGCTCAGGTGTGGGATCAAGGAATTTTGGATGGAACAACTGCTCAATGGTTATCCCCCTAGCGAACCCGAAATATTTTCACTGCGGTCTCTATTTCCTCATCGGGTCCACTTAAACACTTCTTGATTTCTCTTGATTTCATACAGTTTTAGATCCTCGACCATTAGACAAATCAAATAGTTTAGGAGGTTGTTCTGTTTTGTGGGCCCTTAGCCAAGCACTCGAGCAGTTGGCTTAGGTCCCAAAGCACAAGGAGCCAGTTAGCTCTTCGGCATTCTTCTCCTCTGATTTTGTTGTATTTTATGTAACCTATTTTTTAGCTACAAGGGAATAGAAGGTTTGATTCTTACTTCAGCAAAAAAAACAAAACAAAAAAACAAAAACAAAAAATACAAAGGGTTGTTTCTCTCCTCCAAGGAAAATATGATGTAGGTGAGATGCCACACCATGCAAACCAATAATTATGGGAGTCTACAAAATGAGAGTTTGCTGCTATGAAAATGTAGGGCTTCCTTTGGGTTAGAGAAGATTAAAAACTTCAAGATTGTGGGGTTTATTTGGGAGAAAAGAAGAGACAAGGAGCAATAAAATGGTGTTGACTTTGTTCCCCTCTGCATCAATGTTGTGACCACAAAACCATGGCTCTCACGTAATTAGAGTAAGTGTCGAATAATGTTGTAGAGAAAAATGAGATGTGCACGACTAAAGGAAGGTTGGAAAATAATGGCTAATAGGTAAAACCTAGCTAGGCACAAAAAAAAATCACCTAACAAGTAATATATTCACCCAAGCAAGGAAGAGTTACCTTAGGCTTCGATACCATTGTTGGACACACGAAAATGGATAAGATATTTAGATAAGATTGTGATGCACCTTTCATTAGCAATAAACCCATAAATAAATGACCATATGACCTTTGGATTCATCTTCCAAAATTTCTCTCGAACTCCCAATGGCTATTCATATACACTTGTGACTCTTCACATTCTTTCTCAAGTGAATATTATAATTTACCATAATACCTAAGGATTAGATGATTTGTAAATTTCCATGGATATTCCATTGGACAATTCTTCATAAGATATCTAATAATATATATTAGAAAATCTAAAAATATGCATTATGAGGGTTTATTTCTCCTTAGACTCTTGGATCTCTTAATTATTGTTTATAGCATATACATGAAAATTATAATTATGTAGAAAACAGAGAATAGACAAAAATACAATCACTCACAACCATAATAACACAATATATGACTTGAGAAAACCCAACTAGAAGGTAAGGCTTCTCTGCTCTCTATTTCTCTGAATGGAAATGGATGCAAGTACAAAGAAGTGAGGATTTCATCCCATGGGCTACTATAGTGCACAAACTATATTTTTTTCCTCTATATCCCTATCCAATCTCAACTACTCTACTCATCTATGGAACAAGATGCACTCGAATATAATGGAACTCATTTTCCTCCTAATGGTTTGGTTATAGCACAACCCAATAACATACTAGTGGTTAGTCTTAAGTCCTTCAACTCTTAATGATCTCAGATATTTTCTACGATGATGTAGTGTAATTGCATAAAAGAGCATGTCAAATCATAAATGTGACACTTAAAGAAGAAGAAACACATAAAAGAGAACATAAAGGCAATGCACCAATGTTTGATAACAAAGTTCACTCATAATGTGTGAGTTACACCTTCGGGCCCAACTTCAAAGTGGAGAGGACTCTTCATTCATCACAAGAAAAATAAAGGAAATTAAATGGAAAAATACATAATTGTATGCTTCTCAAATCCCAAATCTGACTTCATCAGTGACATCCTTGCAAAATTTTGGCTAAAATGAGTATAAACTCAACCAAATTCTGACATCATTAACTCTGGAGCCCCAGAGAATCTCCAAGATTCCACAGTATAATATTTTGGGAATATTCCTGAGAATATTTTTCGAATATTCCCTAATAATGTTCTTCTCAGTACTCGCACCCACAAGATTCCACGGCCTCTTAGGTCTTGTGCTCGTAGTTCCGCCTCCTCCTCTCGCCCCTTTCTCCTCTTGTTTGTTGTCTCATTCAAATGGGAACAATCAGTTTAAATATCACAAGCTTGGATAATATAAGAAAGCCCCACCCATTGGGAAGTTGGCTGGGACGGTTTAAATATGGTTTTGGGTCTGGCATGGTTGCGGGTTCAAACCCCTCGGAACCATTTTTTGATTAAAACCCGAACATTTTATTTTTTTACTTTTTTTTTAAACTTGGTTATAACCTCCACCGTGCATCCATGGGTCAGTTGGGGATCTATATAGCTACTAATTAGGTGCCAAGAGACATCATTGATTAGGCTACGTGACCCTATGCTATCGAGCCAACTAACCTGCCACCAAATTTAGTGTATTCCACCATATTTGGTGGTTTTTCCAATTGTCACAGTGTCGCTACTTTTATTTAGATCTATACCAATTTTAGCCCCCCCAATCGCCAAATTTGGTCAAATCGCCAATTTTGGCACTAGTCCAAATTTAGCTAGTGCCAACTAATTTTGTCCTTTTGCCAAGTTTGAATATAACTTTCACTAGGCATAACTTTTGCATATGAACTCGGATTGAGGCATGGTGTGCCATTGGATTCCTTGCGATGATATATTTGATTTGATGTTGATTTCAGTGACATTTGAGGAATTTTATTTTTAGGCCTTTTGGGATCCTCCTAGATCATTCGTCCCCACTGAAGGACTTTTGGTCCCCAAAAGTTACGTACAGAGATCATACATGTTTTCTCTAATTTACAACATAACCCATATCCTTTATTAACTATTATCGAATTATACATTTCGTCACTTTTACAAGTTCTTGCCCATCTATGGGGTCTTTTAAAAAACAACATGTGATTTAAAATGGTGGCCATACTCAACTGCTTAAAAAGGCTTCTAATCTCTTAGCTAACCAGGCTAATGGGATTTTTCCCTGTAGTTGGCTTCCTTGTTGAACTGCTTCATCAACTAATCCCTTCATGGGTGCATTCATAGGCTTTTGGTCCTTCTTTGGGCATAGCTCTGGATGGAGTTCCCAACATGTGGCTTTCTAATGTCCACCCTTGTTGCAATGGTTATAATTTTTTTTCTTCCTCCAAACTTTCTTAACCATCTTTTGTGTCTCCTTCCTGGGGCGACATAACATTCTTTGAACGACTATCTTTGGTGTGGATCTAACAAGTTGAACTTGATTTAGCTCTTCCTTTCTGTTGAATTTTTATCTAGGGCATATCTTAGAATATTTTTCAGTTTTTTCACTGAATCAAAAAATTATTAGTATTATTTAACATTAATTTCACTAAATAGTGATAAGAAAATTGTTCATAAGCATAAAAGAGCAGTATCAAATCACAGTGGAAATATCAAGAAACCATGAGACAAGAGACACATAAATTAGGCACATAGCCAAGGCAAAACCCACAAGGGGAAAACCCAAAATTTATTTCCTTAAGAGAGAGAGAGAGAGAGTTCCAAATTCATCAATACAAAAGAAACAACCATATCAAATTAATAGCAAAACTATTAAACAAGATCGTGATAAAGTGCCATGTCAAAAAGGAAAGTTCATGAAATTTTGGTCCTCCTAGAATTTTGGCTACCTCCTGAAATTTCGGCCCTCCTATAAATTTGCTAGACCAGAGATGTGTGAGACAAAATTGTGTATCCACATGAGGAGAAATGATTCCTTTATATATCCTTCAAGTGGGGGTCGAATGCATGCCTCTTAGTGCCCAACCGACCTAAAATATTTTTATGATGACTTGAAATAAATTTTAAGGCAACAGTAAAATTCAAATTTTCAAATTTTCGTCAAGATGAAAATACTGACCATGGATACCATATTTTTCAACACTCCCTCTTAGCCAGGGAGGTACTTTTCATTCTCCTCACAAGATCAATCTTCTTGGATAGTCATAGGTCTCACATCCCATAACCTAAGGAAGAGATCACAAATACAAATCTCTCTCTCTCTCTGTCAGTATCAATCTCCATGACCAATAATTGGTCTCACAACCCACAACCTTGTTCGGTTGTGTTATATTCTTTCCACAACTAGCTCACGTAGTTAACCGGGGGGTTGAGGGGGACGGAGCCCCCCCTTCATTGCATCGATTGTGTAGTGGGGGGTAGGGGGGGGGGTCACATGGAGTTTGAGGCGTACCCGTAACCCCACTTTATGGGGTCCGGGGCAACACCCCGGAAAATTTTGGTTTTGGACCCTATGTTAGGTTGGGTGGACCCACCTATGGTTTTGTGCATGATTTTTGCACATGTTTTTTGGACGCGATGGTCTTCAGTCCATGGTATTGGATGCTTCAGCATGTATAAATATGTATTTTAACATTGAAAGGAACATAATGAAAAATAAAGCTGGTAGTCCCGGTTTTGGGATCCAGGGAAAAATCTTTGTGTGTATGTGTTTTATGTGTTATGCTCTCACATTGTTTATTTTTTGTCTTTTAGAATTCATATGCAGGTAATTTCTGTACGAGGTTAAAACCTACATTTGGAATCGGAGTTGTTTTGGCTACAAGGGGATGCCTCTATTACTGAGGGGATTCACTCGGACCTATGGTAAACCCTGTTCAGTGGTAGATCTACGAGATTGATTCTAGTGGTGAAAGAAGATGTCGAGCAGTGGAAATATAGAGATCGAGAAATTTAATGGCCAGAGTTTTCAGTTGTGGAAACTCAAGATGGAGGATCTGTTGGTGGATAAAGATCAGTGGATCGTGGTAGATCTGGGTACTAAACCAACGGGAGTGTCCGATGAAGAATGGAAAAATTTGGATCGGAAGGCAAAGAGCACAATATGATCATGTGTCTTAGATTCAGTATTGTTGAATATATCAAGGGAAGCTACGGTGAAGGCTTTGTGGGACAAGCTAGGGACTTTGTACCAATCTAAGTCTCTAGTGAATAAATTGTTCCTGTGAAAAAAGATGTATAACCTGAGGATGAAAGATGGAGACTCGGTGACAGAGAATTTGAACGCATTTAATACTATGGTAAGTCAGTTAGCATCTGTTGATGTTAAAATTTTATATGAATATAAGTGCATCAGTTTGTTGTGTTCTCCACCAAATTCGTGGGATAGTTTAGTTATTGCAATAGGTAGCAATTCAACTACCTATAGTTTGATGAAATAGTCTCATCCTTGTTGACAGAGGAGACGTTACGGAAAAATATGGAGAGCCAGAATGGTGATGCCTTGTATGTACGAGGATGGTCCCAGAACAGAAACAAAAATAAGTCATCGAGTGGGAGATCTAAATCTAGAGGGAGATATAAATGTCCAGTAAAACCTGTAAAGGTGGTGTGTTGGAAATGCGGAAATGAGGGGCACTACAAAAGGGACTGTAATTCTAAAGCTCCTGACAAAGGAAAGGGATCTGATGATGCTCCTTCTGCAGAGGCGAAAACCACCTTAGATGAAGGTGGGGATGTGTACTTGGCTTCTTCAAGTACACATGTAGATCATGAGGCATGGTTGATTGACTCAGGTGCATCCTTTTCACTTCACTCCCCATAGAGAGTGGTTCTGCGAGTATGAGAAATATGATGGTGGTGATGTCTTCTTGGGGGATGATAGGAAGGCTAGAATCATTGGTCGTGGAAAAGTAAAGTTGAAGCTACAAGGTGGAAGGGTTATAACACTTTAGGGTGTTCTGCATATTCCTGCATTACCATAAATATGATTTTTGTAAGAAAGCTGGATGATGCAGGTGTAAAAACAGTGTTCGAGAAGGATACCTGCAAAATGGTTCAAGGAGCATAGGTATTGATGCGAGGAGTTCAGATTGGAACTCTGTCCAAGCTGCAAGGTAGCAATGTTATTGATGGGTGAAACAGTTTTGTGGTTCCTGAAAGTGAAGCAGAAAATCTAGTGGTCTCTGGAGAGAATACCATGTTTTGGCATCAAAGGCTTGGACATATTGGAGAGAAGGGCCTTTGAATACTTCATGGTAAAGGTATGGTAGAAGGTATGAGTAATAGCTCTCTAGATTTTTATTTCTGTGAAAATTGTGTATACGGGAAGAAAAATTGTGTGAGTTTCCCCTCTGGTGGTAAGAGGGTGAAACATAAATTAGAGCTTGTGCACAGTGATGTGTTCGGACCTATGAAGGTTCCATCATTGGGTAAGTCTGTTTACTATGTATCATTTATAGAGGAATTCTCAAGGAATACATGGGTATATTTCCTTAAGAATAAATTTGAAGTCTTTAATAGGTTTAAAGAATTTAAGGCTCTCGTGGAAAATCAGACAGAGAAGAAGATAAAGGTGTTGAGGACAAATAATGGTGGAGAGTTTTGCAGCAAGGAATTTGAAGAATTCTGTAAGAAGTGTGGTATAGCATGGCATAAGACTACTCCATATACACCTCAGCAAAATGGAGTTGCAGAAAGAATGAACAAGACGTTGATGGAAAGGGCAAGAAGCATGCTGAGTGGTGTCGGGTTAGGACAAGAATTCTAGGCAGAGGCGGTGGATACTACATGTTACTGGTCAACAGGTCACCTTCATCATCATTGGAGGATAACACTCTTCAAGAGGTATGGACTAGTAAGAAACCCTCTCTTTCACATCTGAGGGTATTTGGATGTAATGCATATGTACATGTTCCTAAGGAGAAATGAACCAAGTTGGATAGTAAATCTGAAAAGTGCATCTTTGTTGGGTATAAGGATGGTTTATAGGGTTATAAGCTTTGGAACCCAGTAACAAGGAAGGTCATGTACAGCCGAGATGTGGTGTTCAAAGAGGTGAAAGATATTATTAAACATGAAGCCCAACCAAAGGAACCTGAGAAGATACAGTTTGAGCTAAAGGAGGAAGAATCAGACTCTACAGCAGAGGAGGAATCAGAAGATTAAGAGCCACAAACTCTGGGTGTGAGAAGGTCCATTTGAGAAAGAAGGCTACTAGAAAGGTATAGTCCATCTACTTTCTGTTCAAAATTTTCTTTGTCTGTTACTGATGATGATACGAAAACCATGAAGGAAGCAGTGGATTCAGAGGATGGAAAACTCTGGAAAGAGGCCATGGTTGATGAAATGGCATCTTTGCACAAAAATGAGGTTTTGGATCTAGTGGAGATGCTGGCTAGAAGGAAAGCCATTGGCAGCAAATGGGTGTTCAAGAAGAAGACAAATGCAGAAGGAAAAGTGGAGAAATACAAAGCTCAGTTGGTAGCAAAAGGTTATTCCCAGGTGCCGAGAATTGATTTCGGTGATATTTTTTCTCATGTTGCCAAGGTAACTTCTATTAGATTAGTTTTATCTGTTGCTATTGCTTTTGATTTTGAGGTAGAACATATGGATGTGAAGACAACATTTCTTCGCGGGGATTTGGAAGAGGAAATCTACATGAAGCAACCTGAAGGCTTTGTGGTGAAGGGTAAGAAAGAACCAGTATGCAAGTTAAATAAGTCTTTGTATGGGTTAGAACAATCACCAAGGATATCGCATCAGAAATTTGATACATTTATACGGGGACTTGGCTTCACCAAAAGCAAAGCAGATCATTGTGTGTATTTTAAATTATTTGGTGACCGTGTTATTTATTTGGTCTTGTATGTGGATATTGTGTTGTTGGTTGGAAATGACAAAGAAATTATCCAGGATTTGAAGACCCATTTGTCCTCCAAATTCGTCATGAAATATCTTGGTGCTGCAAACTACATTTTGGGCATGGAAATTAAAAGAGATCGGGCAAAGAGGAAGCTCTGGTTAAACTAGAGGAAGTATGTCAAGACAATACTACAGAGGTTTAATATGCAGGATAGTAAACC
>APFE030873962.1:3647-34565 GCA_000404065.3 Pinus taeda
TCGGCTGGGTTATATTGTGACTCCTTAGACTCCTATATATAGAAAAGAGGTTTTGTCATTTGAATCATCCAAAAATTGTTCATTTATGTAATGTAAAGGAGGTTGCCCCCTCGAAGAGGCTGAATTATCTAAGGCATTGATCTATCTTTTCTATCTTTTCTTAGGCTGGTTTCATAACAGATTCATTCATCATCACGACCAATTATGTCCTCCCAAGTACAATAATAAAATCACACAACCTAAGGTACTCATCTCTCCCTCTTAGAGATATCCACTAATCAATCATGCTTATCAAATATTTGAACTTATTAGGGAGACATGAACACATCAACTACATTGTTCATCCATCATAACATATTGTAGCTTCATGACCCCAACCAATATCAAACTTCCAATACTTTGGTTCTACTATTAATATGCTGACAAAAATATAGGGTCCTCAACCATTCTGATATTGCTTAATATCCAAAAAAATCTCTATGGAAGCTTCCTTTTTCAATATTCACAAGAAACACCAAACTCAGCCTGAGAAATTCTCAAAGAAACAAAATCTTGTTCAAAAACCATCAAATGCGAATAACCATTAGTATTGTTTTAGTAATTCTCCTATCTTATTCTTTTTTTATCAATATTCTTCAAGTTTCCAAGATCATTCCCTCTCTCTTAACTATGGATATTACACATCTAAGATCCCTCTCAACTTAGGGAGATACGTCCATCATCAACAACTTTATTCTTCCAGCTACACACACTCATTCTTTTGCATCATTATATTATCATAAAACTTCAACCTTTCAAAACATCATTCCTTTGTCTTCAGTTTACAACAAGGTCATATTTCAACCATCAATATAAAATTCAATTGTTCTTACAACTCCCTCATTCCATCATGCTCAAAATCATCATAAAGCCATCATAAATTATGAGGTAGGCATATCTCTTTACAACCTCTTGTAAACTATGTGCTTGTAAATCACATCAACAAGTACAACCAAGCAAAAAAATATATATGTAAAAAAGCATGAAAAATTTATCAATATATGGTTAGCATCTAATATATGGATATCCAAAACCTAAATGTACTTAGGCTCACAATTATAGTGAAAGCAATAAACCAGGGTTACTCTTCCATGCCCTATATTCTTACAACAACCTTTGCTAAGGTTTTCTCACAAACCTTGTACATCATTATCAAAACTTTAGATATCTAATAATTAAATTATGTTAGTATTTCAACCATAATGGAAGCATATAGTGTTTCATTATCATTCCCTAGGATTTTATATCAAATTCTACTAGGGCTTTGTCATAAACCCTGGATACAACAATCAAACCCTAAAAGTTATTGTTTTATCAAAGTGAACAAATAGTAAAAGCTAATATTTATAAATATTGATTCAATCTATAAATAAATTGTCCTAACAATATATTAACCTTCATATTCTATAGCATAACTCTAGAGATAAGAGAGTCATTAATATAAATAGATTTTAAAGACAAAATTATCATACATACTCATACAATGTAGACTTGCTACAAATATTAGAACTTTAAAGATACCTTGAGTTGCTCCTCCTATGAATTTTGAAAGGTCCCCCTCCTTAAAGGCTTCCTCTCAAATGTTTATGGTGCATCTCCATCTTAGTCTACTTTTTATCAAAGTGCCCAAGGATCCAATTTGAATATTAGGTTACTATTCCTCTATTCATAATGCTCCTCGTAACATAAGATCAACATATATTCCTAATTTTTCTTCCTTCATTAAGCGCCTCCAAGATTCATTGCCAAGTTACTACAAAGTAAAATCTATAAATACAAGAGCATAATTATGATTACAGATTTCATGGAATCTTTAGAGAGGGAGAATTCCTCATGTTTCTAGATCCAAATCCCAAGTCTCATGATGTTGCCTTTCGAAACATCAATTGTAGGATTTCAATCTCAAATCCAATTCTACCATCACTATGGTGCTCCATTTCATCCTATACTACCTACAAGCCCTAGAGACTAATAACTATGGTTTTTATGATGGAAAAGAAAAGGGTTAAGGTTTCTCTGTAGGGCTTCGAAGTATCATCTAGGGTTTTACAAAAACTTAGATTCCAACAAACTTCAACAATCTAAATATTACAAACCCTAAAAAGAAATCCTAAAAATCCTAATGCAACTTAGGTTAGATCTTGTATGAATAAATTAATTGTACGTACCTCACAAACCACATACCTTAGTCCTTCAAGGTTACAAATGTCAACAACAAAGTTTTCTTCAAGATGTCATGATATTTTTTATTCTTTCAAGAGTGAGAGGTCCAAAGATGTTGAGGCCAAGGAATTCCTTAAAAAGAACTACAAATTCATGATCTGTCTCAAACTTTTGATGATTATATCATAAGTCACAGGACAACCTTTCAAACAATATTACTTATTTTGTATTCTAGAATATGAGTGCTAATATACGTGTGTCAGGCGCTCTAGTTTAGGATTCCCATTTTATTTCAAACATGCCTTATGGTGGATGGATATTTCCTATTAATGAAACAAGTTATTCTCAAGATGATGTACTGCTCCTGGCCAAGTTAGATTCTTGTAGATACTCAACCGTTAAACATAATTTCTTCTTTTGCTACCTTCATTCCTAGGCAAACTCTGATATATATATTTTTTAGGATGACTATAACTCTAGATCAGACTTCTCAGATAGGGTTAATATGTTTTTTATCTATTTTGGTCTTGGCTCTTTTCATAAATGAATTATTTTATGGTTATTAGGACTATTTCTAGTCCACAAAATGACACTTTATGATTATGATTCGGTTATAGAACCCTAATAATTTTAGATCTTTGGGATGATTTCAGGCCCTAAGGTTTATGCACAAAACTTCGATCATCCTTTCAAGATTCTCATACTTATCTAGGATTATAGTCTAGCATTTTGGATCTCCAAATAATTGCTTCTCGACTCCTTAAACAAAAGTTCAAAATCCTTTATTAAATCCTTCTTAGAGAGCAGATGATCTTCAAGTTGAATTTTTCTTTCATTTTCTTATCGTGATAATTACTTGTGATTTCTTAAGAATTTTTTTATCTTCTATTATGTCTTATTTTATCTTCTTATCATCAAGGGACTACCAAAACATAATTGCATGAAGATTAAAACAACAAGAACACAAGATGTAGGCTCTCAACTAGGGAAAAACCCCTCTCCTAGTCGAAAACCCAAAATTATCTTCTCTTCTTCAAGAAAAAAATCAAATGGGACAATCAATACCCTTTGAGCAAGATAAATACCTCCTCCAATCCACCTACTTAGCCTCTCAAGATAGTATCCAAACTCCAAAAACCAACTCAATTCAAATTTCTCCAAATGCCAACACAAGTCAATTCTTTTAAGGGTATCGACCCTTTTGTGCAACTCTAAAATTGTGGCCTGCACCTTCGGCCCTACAAATCACCTCAGATCACTTACACAGGTGGCATAAAAATTGAGTTTTCAACTCCTTTTGAGCTATACAAGTGTCTCTTTTAATTTTCTATGATTCACCTTCTCATGTGACAATGTAGACCTCTTTTCTAGGATTTTTCACAATCATGTTCTTGCTCCTACAAATACAGATTGAAACTTGCTTGGATAGTGATCAAAATAGGCCGAATGCACTTCTATATATAGTGATTGAAGCTCCTTAATGAGGTAGACATGAATAGAGGGCAGACTGACTTGGTGGAGGAGGTATAATTGACAATTTTGACATAGAAATAAATTTATTCTTTGATAAAATAAGCCTAACAATAGTCTAATACATGATGACAAGGAATATAACTTACGACACAAACCCTAGAAACACACAATGGGTGCTTTGACCTTGAAACAAATTAGGTAAAGCATGAAACCCATGCTTATAAATAAGTTTTATTTACAATACATTTTTTTCTTCTTTTCTTTTGACAAATACATAAAAATTACACCATGTCATGAGCTAGACAACAATCATAAAGACTGATACTAGTTACATTTTCAACACCTCTCACAAACTCACAAAATCATGCTCAAGAATGAATGTAATTTTTTCCCTTGATCTCCTTATAAGCACTTCGAATTGGCTATTGTTAGTAAGTTATATGTTTGGAAAGTTGAACTAGTGCTTTTCTGGTTACAATAGTTAACATAACTTGTTAACTAGTTCCTCCTACAATTTAGGAGGCTAAATCCATAAATTATTTCAGTTCCCAAACCAACTCACACTAGAAGATGATTAACATGGTATTCCATATACTTGCACTAGTCAAACCACTTCCTGAACTCATCCACATCACTCGAACTCATACATGACTAGGGAGAACACAAATACGATTCCTTGTATTAAGGAACAAATCAAGGAATCAATTCCTTCACTACTTTGCAACAATATTTACATGAAAATATATAATCTACATAGATTTTGATTGAGGAAATCTAATCCCTTTAGAAAATCCCAGGGCCCCTTTGCTCTAAGAAAGAAATTGGTGGACTTGGTTTTATGCTCCTATCAGACTTCCAAGCGGAAAAATATTCATGACCTCCTAGTAACGTTACTTGATTGAAGTCCTCCTGGATTCCAAACTCAACTTTTTTATTATTGACATGTTTGAATACTTTGTGGTTTTCTTATTATAGTTGCTTGACACCTTGCATGATCCCTAACTCTAGTATTTTGCTATCCATCTTCCTTAGTGTGCACATCTTCAACCATTTTCATTCCATGGTTGACCTTCCTCATTATACCTATCTAATTTTTGAGTGAGGTTATCATTGATGTCAAATTTGTAGTCTTTGGATTGATTCCCCAACCTTAATAATAAATCCCTCGCTCTAGGAATGATGGAAAACAACTTGGAATGATGTGAAATCCATAAAAGGATTGTCAAATCATGTGATAACAATTTAGTAGAATCCCAAAGATCCCTAAGAATCTAGCAATATGTGTTGCAAATCAATTTAAACCCTCAAGTCAAAAATGAAACCCAGAAGAATCCCTTCAAGAAAATTAATGAAAAAAGGTGGTGAAATCCAATTCATACGCAAGAGAAAGTTACACCATCTTCTAATTCATTTCGTGACCTTTCTGATAGTAGGTGGAAAGTCTCATAACTCATCATGTTTGAGGATATATGAGTTTTTAAAATGAAATATTGATCTCCCTACGAGAGCTCAGGTCATCCCAACTAGTGTCAAGTTGGACCTAATTTGAAGGCTCATTATCACTATAAATATAGGAAATTGTGCACTCATTTGACACAAAGTTCACTCATTTATTTAGACAGAAGATATTTGTAATGGCCTCAAAGTTGAACTAAGGAAGATAGGTTGAGACCTTAAGCACAAATTTAAGGAGAAATTGCAGGATGGATTTAGGATAACCTTCTATAGATTTTAAGGACATATTTAAGGAGAAATTATAGGATGTATTTGGGACATATTTCTATGGATTTTAAGGACAAATTTAAGGAGAAATTGTAGGACGGATTCGGGTAACCTTATGTGATATTTAATGTAGAATATTTGTTTCATTTTTTCTTTGGTATTGGTGAAGGTCATGCCCTAAGATTTGATTGGTATTCCCCCTTTTTAATGTCAAAACATCGAAGGATAAATATGTGCATGAAGAATGAGATTTTAGAGATCATTTATATGGCTATTTGGTAACAACACCTAAGGTGGACAACTTCCCTTAAGGTTCTCTTAGCTACCTATTTAATGGAGAAATGAATTCGTTGTTTTATGTTTTCAGTATGGCATCTTCTTTGTAGCATGAGTATCTTCCTAGGTGTGATAGACCTATGGTAAGGGCCGTGGAGACAAAAAATCTAAGAATATGCTAGAAGGAAGATGTTGAATTAATGATGAAAGAGGAGGACATAGTAAAGGTAGAGGATGTCCTAGTGAAGGAAGAAGGTAGTAGGTGAAAGCTAGTGATCAACGGTAACAGGTTCTATCTCCTTCAATTGTAAAAGCAAGGCATTTAATCTCGCAAAAATGTATTTTATGTACTATACAAGGGGTCATTTTGTAGAAGATAAGCTAAGGACAATTCAAGACAAGGAAGGTGTAGGACAATGGCTATGATTAGGATTCAAGGGGAAAACCTAGGGATTGCATGCTTATTGATGATATAATAAATATTTAAGGACCAAAAGTAGCTTACGACAGATCCAAGAAACAATTTGAGGCTAAGGTGGTGCTCAAATAGGAGATTGGAGTCTCCTATGGGTTGGTCCCCATGAATTTTGTTGAGTTGTTGCTCAGTCTAGGCGATTGGTGTCTCTTGTAGGTCAATGCTTACAAATTCTCAAATATTTGTGTTTTTAGTAGGTTGGTACCTACAAATATGCAATTCAGTAGGTTGGTTCTTACAAATTTATAATTTAGTAGGTTAGTGCCTACTTACAATCAAATGTAACAAGAGTTGGTGCTCTTGAATAGTTTATTAATTGCAAAAGTTTACATATTAAATATTTTGTATCATATGTTACTTGGCATTAATTGTTTAAAATGGTGAAAATTGTCAATTAGTTAAATACTAATTCACCCACCTCCATCTTAATATTTCCAACATCCTTCACTTCTTGTAGTTATTGGTTTGTTGTTGTTATCCCTAATATTCCATGTTTCCATACTTTGATTTGTAGTGTTCCACTTTCTTTACTAATGTATTCTCTTGCAATCAATTGATTTTCATTTCTTCCTGTCTTTCTCATTTCATTTTTCCCATTATTAGGAAATTCCTTCATTTCCAAACACAACTCACAACTTGAATGTCCAACTTATCTCTTTGTTGTTACATACGATTAACATTTCTCAATTGCAACTCTGCTTCAAAAATTAAAAATTCGACAGCTTCATCTGACCTCAAATTCCACTTTTCTTCACCAAACATCCCTAAAAATAAGTTTAATACACTCGAATGCCTTATCCAATGTTTCTTTATGAAATATTTCCTTTCAAATTTTCCTCAACCTGCATCCACACATGAAGTAGATCTACTGCAAAAAATATTAAATCTAAAAAAATCACCATAATTCATAAGGATGATTTTTTTTCTTCACCTCATTGTTATCTGCAATATTATAGTCAAATTCCCTTCCATGTGCATTAGTCTCCTTTTCAACCTCTACTTCACTTTTTGCATTTTGTTGGTGACAAGTACTATTGTGTGCAGTCTCTACGCATTCCTCCTTAATCCTCAAATTGACTATCCTTCCTTCTAATACCCTCAAATCTTCATGAAATTACACATTTATAAGGTTTTCATCTCTCATGTGACATGTTGGAAACATCTTGTACATTCCATAAGCATTTTTCTCTAAATGAAATAAAATTTCATTCTCAAGTTCTCTCAACGACCTCTTCATCAATTTGATTTCTCCATCAGATTCCATTGGTGCTTCATGCTTCCCTTCATATCCTTCATCTCATTTGGATTTCTTCATAAGCTAATTTTGTCTTGCTCTCTTCAGTAACAAGTTCTTGCAACTTTTCTCCCATAGTTTCATTTATCCATTGTGTATGATGTCCACTTTGTTTGCCTTTATAAGAAAATTCTATCTGTATTTCTCTTGTAACATAATATTGGTTATGTTCTTCCTTTATC
This sequence comes from Pinus taeda, assembly GCA_000404065.3. NCBI lineage: Eukaryota > Viridiplantae > Streptophyta > Pinopsida > Pinales > Pinaceae > Pinus > Pinus taeda. Next base: position 11,272 of record APFE030873962.1, read on the forward strand.
GTTATGTTAGTGTTTAATGATTGTCCTTCATTTTCAACACCAACGAAACCTGCATTTATACACAAACTATTAATTTAAAAAACATAAGGCTCTATAGCCTCCTTTATTGTTTTCATTATTAGATATTCATCTTGATCTATGTAATCCAAGAAATCTATGAGAATCCCAGGAATTCTCTCATCAACACCATCATCATTTCGAAGGATTTATCCTTGATCTTGTTCACAATAGTGAACTTCATCATTGTCATACTTATGCTCAACTGCTCTGATTTCTTCTCCCTTAAACCAATCTCTCATCATGTATCTTAGCTTCTTCCTCAACTTTGCTCCTTTTCACTTTCCTATAGCAACATTATCATTATACTAAGTTATTCCTTCATCTAAGAAAATTCTCTATCAATTTCCTCTTCCATTATTTCATTATGGATTTCATTTGAACCCTTGTGACAGCCATCAATAGTCATCTCTTGTTCTTTCTTTATGAGCTTCTTCACTCTCAAGTGTGAGCTGCAAACAAGCTTGTAGTAACAAGTTTGCTTCACCTTGCTACAAGGCACTTCACCCAACTTCTCTCCTCTACACTTGGTATTTTGGTATCATTAGTTCTCTCCTCTAGAACCTTTTGAGTTTCCTCTGCTCCTCCCAAGCTTCCACACTCTACTAACTTTCAAGAGCTTCACCTACTATTACCTCTAAACAACTGTACCCACATTTACAACTGTGGAGTTTCCTTGAGAACTTCTATCCAACTTCGTTTGGATGTTGTTTTCCTCTCTCTATTGTCAGGGTTCTTTGATATTGTTCCTCTTTCTTCACTTGTTACCTATGAATAAACAATTTCACTATCGAATTAAATTGGAAAAATAAAAACCATATTAATTGTCAAATATCATGAGATCTACACTTCAAGAACGTTTCTGATTTCTTGCTCCACAGTACTACAAGATTATTGTTCAAAATTATATTAACAATTATCCCCAACTCTACTCCTTGGCTGGAATTGTCTTCTCTCTTTTTACAAAACCTCCATTACTCCTTTCTTTCACTTCTCAACACACTGTCGTATTTTTTACCAAACAAAATAAATCTATCATCTTTGTACTTCCTTCAATGTTTCTATTCCTTCACATTCCCCATCAACATTTTAGACATTTTGTTGATATATCTTCCATATATAAAAAATTCTCCAATTCTAACCTCCTATGTTGTTCTCCTTCTAGTGTTGACAACAATCCTTTTTAAATAAATTGCTTTGATACCACTTAATGGCAAATGGACTTTGTTAGGGTCCTATAATTATAGGAAGTCCGATGATTCAAATATTATTTATTGTTCTCATGATGAAGCTTTTGGATTACTTACTCACCCTGCTTCCTCTCCATTTTGCATCATTCTTTACTTAGCTTCCTGCTTTATCAACCACTTTCCTTGTTAATTCGTTTGAATATTACCCTAGCATAAGCTGAATACCTACTTCCAAATCATTAAGGATAGGTTTCTATGATAATAAGGTTATACATTGCAAAGATTCTTGTTTTAAAGCCTTGGATTTTATTGCCACTTTCCTTGTTAATTCGTTTGAATATTACCCTAGCATAAGCTGAATACCTACTTCCAAATCATTAAGGATAGGTTTCTGTGATAATAAGGTTATATATTGCAAATCTTCTTGTTTTAAAGCCTTGGATTTTATTGAAATTTGCATAAAAAATAAGCCTGAAAGCCTAGCCCCCGCTCCATCTCCATGCAACTTGCATTCAAAATAACTAAGCCTAGCATAGCTAACACCAAGCACAAGTAGGCAGCCTTGGGCTTATTTTGTCAAAACATAATGTGACTATAGGCTTATATAAACCTCATGAAAAATGTTCCCTTGTGAATGTGGGATAAATCCCATAAAGTAACATATATATATATATATATATATAATCTCTATTTTTACCCCTTACTTCACAAAACCCTATTAATATAAAGTTTTGGACTTTATATTAATTTCTACGTGCAAGCCTATACTACCTCTTCCCCCTGCAAAGTCAACCAATGGCCCACCACACACTAAGAATTAAACCCTCTTTATTTTTTTCCCTTGAGATTCATAGAAGTGAATGAATGGTTAAAATTCCATATCTCACGCTTAGCTCATCCAACACTTAACACTCAAAAAGTGCTCTAGATTAGCTCTTTTCCCGTCTACCTTTTCGCTACATGGTGGCCCCCCATTATATCGCGTCCTCCAAAATATTACTACCCTACCACTTTAAAGCGATATGATAAACCATTAATTATTTTGGTTCTGAATCTTATAAATTTTATGGGAATATAGGGTGGATTAATTTCAAGTGAAATACAAAGATATGAGCTACGAGTGAAACCATACTTGGGGTAAAATTATATAGCTATAGGCAATATGAGACTAAGGTAAAATTTCACAAGAAGTTAATGTACAGGTGAGAAACGATAGCATTCATGTAAATGCATTTCATGGTAGAAGATTAAGGTGAAATCAAGGTGAAAGTAAAAGAGTAAAGTGAGAATACTCTTCCAACCATACAAATCAACACATGGTTTTTCAAAACCATTGAGGTATTCTACAATGGAAAAAGGAATTTACATACAAATAAAATGAAAGAAAACTACACATGGTTTTGTGAATTCGTGGAAAGAGAACAAAACCACATATTGGAAACAACACATGGTTTTGTAGGAATTTAATTATAAATTTCATTTAAAATATTTTGGAAATATTATTCAAATATATATATTATTATATATTTTGCAAAATATTTTGTGACACTAATGGATGATAAAAGAGCAGGGCAGTCACAGTCAAAAGATCAACCATCAGTGAGGGAAGTCTCACATTATCAAGTCAGAGGATCAACAAGTAGTTGAGTGCATTACTAAGAAAAGGAGAGTTCATATCCCAGCACAACCACAAATTTGGGTTCACATCCTACCTATTTCGACTTCCATCTGCAGAAGTAAGAGCTTTTTAGTTCATCTATAGTCTAAAAATGCCCTATCTATCAGAGATAGCATTTATTATAAACAATTTCTAAATTTTGTATAAATACTTCTATTTTTGAAGTATTAGAGGTCAATTGAAATGCCCTATCTGTTAGAGATAGCATTTATTATAAACAATTTGTAAATTTTGTATAAATACTTCTATTTTTGAAGTATTACCGGTCAATTGTTTTAAGATCAGAAATATTAGTGATTTGTTAGAGTATTGTAAGTTTTTTTTTTTTAAGCAGTGGAACATTAATACTAAGGAGGTCATTCATAGGATTCTTGTGGCTTAAATACTGGTGATGTTTGTCATCTCTTATTCTGGTTGCTTTGTAATTTGTATGTTTTCTACTGAAGGCCACACTAAAGAATTCTTGACGGCTGCCTCATTGATTGAATGTCACACTAAATAAGTCTTAATTGTTCTTTAGTTCTATTGAAGGATTTCATTGTTATATCATCATCCACTTATTATTCTGAAAGATCCAGTAAATATTCCTAATTTGCCTTGAGTTTACTTTGTGGGAAATTGATGCAGCCATCCATTTTGTCTTCTGACTCCATTGCCCAATAGATGCTAATTAAATTGAATACAACTAGTCTTCCAAAACCCAAATCAAAACCCCTAGCCCAAGTACAATCATAACTAGTCTAAGATTTCCAAGAAACAAAGATAAATTTTACAGAGAGAGCCCTCTTTGGGATTGGAAGGGCTAGATTCTCATCCCAAAGTTGGTTTGATGTTACATTCTTGTGATTTTTCCTAAAACCTTCAAATTACAGGGTGATAATAGACTCAGGAGCTCCTTCTTATTGAGGTTTTCTTTGGCTTTGAATCCGAGGGTTGCACTTAACCCTATTTTGTAAAGCACTCTATGGCAAGTTCACTTCTTCCCATCTATATGGCCTCTGTCTTCTCCTTGTATGGCACCAAATTTCCCTTTGACTTCATTGTCCAAGCCAAGATGAGACCAACAACCACGACGAAAGTTGTCATTTATTGGTCTTGTTAGGATCGATCCCTCACTATGACTATCACTGGTTAAGAAAATGAATTGAATCCCAAATCATGGATAAATATCATAAATTTCAAAAGTGTAACTGATATAGTTGAATTGATTTGTCTAATAACTCATTTAAATCATTGAGTCAAATGGATTTGAAAAATTAAAACATTAATATTTTAATTTTTAACATTTTTTCTCCATGTTTGTGATTACTAATGCCATAAAATTTTAATATTTTTCTCCATATTTGCTATTGAATTTTGTTATGATATAATTACAATTAATGAAACCAGCCCTTATGGATTTTTTTTAAGGGTGGTTCATAAACAAGTGGCCGCTACATCGAGGAGAAAATTGGCAAATCATTTTGTTATGCTATAATTACAATTAATGAAACCAACCCTTGTGGATTTTTATTTAAAGGTGGTTCAAAAACACTGTTTGGCTGTTACATTGACGAGAAAATCCACAAATAGTGGGTGGCCGCTACATCCATGAGAAAATCCAGGAACATCATTTTGTTATGATATAATTACAATTAATGAAACCAACCCTCATGGATTTTATTAAGGGTGGTTCATAGACATTGAGTGGCTACTACATCTATGAGAAAATCCAGGGATATAATCCTGAAGGGATCTACATCATTTTTTTATGCTATAATTACAATTAATGAAAGTAACCCTCATGGATTTTTTTTAAGGGTGGTTCATAGGTGTGTTTTAAAAGCTCAGAACCAACTTGACTGAGTTGGTCTGAGCGGATAAAAGAGTTTGTGACTCGGTTGTTGAACTAGTTCAGTCATCCGAGTTAGGACTGACCTGGTCGAGTCATGGCATGACTCGGCTGGGTCAGTCTTGACTCGACCAACTCAGTCAAGTCCATATCAACTCAGCCGAGTCACTTCATGTGGCCAGTAAACCCCAAAAACGTAATTTTTTTTTCAAATGTTTTTTCTAAGCGTGGGAGACTCCAAATGGTTTTATTAATTGGTTTTTTGGTCTTTTGGTCCACTCCCATATCCTAGTATTGATATGCTATTCAAATTTCATGGTAATGTTAAATTTTTAAAGTAAAAGGATGAAAATGAAGATTAAGGAGAATGGATGAAGATTAAGGAGAATGTAACTTTTACTTAAATTTTTAACCTTACCATGAAGATTCAGGATGTTTGAGAGTGGTTCCAGCCTCATTGGATTTCATATGGAGAAAGTAGAATTTTGGATTTCAATCAAAATTCAGTAGACTTATCAGTTTTTCAGGATTGGGGGATTGCAATGTTTCCATTGAATTTTTTCATGTATTAGGGTATGGAACTCATATTTAATCAAGAGCACCAATCCCTCTATGTACCTTGATTTCAATAACATTGGTTGTCAAACTCCTCCGGGATTCGCTCCTAAACTAAGAGCTTTTGAAAATGTTGCTCTCTCTCCCATTTTCGCTCTCTCTCCCATTTTCGCTCTCTCTCCCCACTTTTTCTCCCACTCTTGTTTTTGCTCTCGTTCCCCACTTTCACTCCCGCTCCCAAGTAACACTGAGCCAGATGACGTTGGCAACTCTAGCAATAGTTAGTAGTACTAATCATAAACTTTTGTTGTAGAGGCCATTTATAGCTTCCCTGGTTATGTTTTTTTATTTTGATGTCTATATGATCATCATGTATGTATTGGATAGTGCATTGGGTGCCATTTTGATATAATGGATCTATTCATGAGCCTACTTTGATCATATGTTGTCTTCTATCTATATTCTAATGCTGTGTATTTGGAAACATGAATGAAAATCTTTAAAATTATGTGTTCTTATAAAAAATAAATATTTAATGTATTTTTTACAACGATTGAGTCATTGAAATTGAGCCGATTGAGTTGATACCGATTTGGAGTCGACCCTCGTCTGAGACGGAGTTGAGGTCAGAGTTTTAAAACATTGGTTCATAGACACTCGATGGCCACTACATCTATGACTACTACATCTACGATAAAATCCACGCAGATCAACCCGAAGGGATCTACCTATCAACCAAACAAGCAAGGCCTAACCCCAAGGGTGTTGAGGAGATTTGACTGTGTGACCTCCCAACAATGAGGTACTTAGCAATGAGAGCTTGACCAAATAAACTAACCCTTGAGACTTCCAACCTTCATAAAATTGTTTTAAAGTTTGTTTATTCTAAATTTTATTTTAAAGTTTGTTTATTATATGCATTCCACAAATTTTATGATTTTGTCGAACACTTTCTTTCTGGATTGCATGCATCCAAACTCTTTATTCTAAGCCTTTTTAATGTCCAAATCTCTTGTCTAATGTTAACATTTTCAGCAAATTGGGTACCCTCATTCATATCTCTTTGAAGGTAGAAAATTGTTATAATATATAATGGAGGAAAAGCATACACATTTATATAATATTAAAACATAAAGCTTACTTAAAGGGCAAAGTGTGTTCAACAATGAATATGAATTGGTAAAATTTAAACATCTTATGTTTTTTTGTTTTCTCACCAAAATTTAGTTAGTTACCGATATTGGACACTTACCAATATTAGTAACTCCATTTTTCTCATTAACCATACACATCCCTTTTGGTCAATTTCAATTCCCTATATCATTTTTCATTGATGAGGTGAAGTTACATTCCCTAGGCATTTTATTCACTACTTGGGACAAGTTACACATCCTTCGACCTTTTATTGATTGCTTGGGTGCACTAACATCCCAATGGGTGTGTTTTCTATTATCCAGGTAGACTTACATCTCTTTGGGGGTTTTATTCATCGATTAGGCAAATTTATAGCACAGGGGATTCACTTAGTGAATCTGTGACATATGAGGTACATTCATGGAATATTAAAGAATATCCTTAATTTGGCTACATTATTTAACCCTTACCAATATGAACCCAATATAGTTTCCCAATTGAAAAAACCCCTACTTTCACTAGATATTGTAGGTATCCATTTTTTCATTAACATTTTTCATACCCCTTTATATTTTTCATTAACTTTGAGCACCATTTTTTATATTTGCCAATATAATAGCCCTTTAACCCCTATATATACCCCAATATATTATGTCATTTTCTCCTCAATATATATCCCCAATATGAACCCACTTGCTATGATATTGCTCTATAGTAAAACCCCCTCATTTACACATTCCCTATATATTGTGAATCTAGATTGGTTTTCTTTTATTACTTTACTTCCTTTTTTGATCGGTGAACATAACATATATTTGTTAATTGATTGAAATTCATTTACTAGTTGACTACCTATATTGCTAATTAAATTTATTTACCATTATTTATTTACTACTTATTTACCGTTATTTATTTACCACTTAATAGATTTGTTGGCATGTCTATTTAAATGATATATAAACATTGATTATTGTTCCTGTAGTGATTGGCCATTGTTGTCATTGTGTTGGATTTGAATAATCGTGTGAGAAACCTATAGAGATGGGAATTATGCTTCATTCATTGAGAGAGAGGCCTTACTAGTGTTGATGGAAAAGAATGGAACGCCAACCTCTTAAACTTAGTAGTATTTAAGATTTTTTTTTCACATTGCTCCAAACAAGTTTAGGAACACTTTTACTTACCACTCGTTGTAGAAATTTGACTTAATGATCTTTTGGGATTCAAATCATCTCCACTAAATACATGGTTTTCTACTAAATACATGATTTTCTACTGATGGTGAGTAGAGAGAGGCTTGAGTTGTCTTCAACCTATGCATTGAACCAATCTAGAATAGGTGTCTTGAAATTATGAACCTATAATTAATAACAAGATCACATGCCATCTAAATCATAGCAACAATCATTAAAGAAATTAGAGTCAAATACTAAGTTTTTGCAATTTGAATAGCAACAAGCACATACGCTAAAACTTGGAAACCTAATTGGGAAAAGACCGTTTGTAGAGCTTCTGTATCGATGGACTAGATTGTTATTTCCATTGTTACTTCTTTCCATGGTTACTTGTTTGATGTGTATAGGCTGCATTCATGATGAAGCAATTCACAAGAATAAATATGCAGAAGAAAAAGGCTTAATAGGCTTAATATCTCATCTAAGGAAAAATATTCTGAAAATTTCTGAAAAAAATAAAATAAAATAGAGTTAAAAAGTGAATTTTGATTAATATTTATATATATAATTTTTTTTTTTACTAATAATATATTGTTCCTTATATATATATATATATATCTATATATATATATAGATAGATTAATATATTATAAATTATTAGCAAGAAATACTCTTTTAACTCTTCTGTTGGATTAATATTCAATTCTTTATTAATTATATATATAGACTTTTGTGATTTATGTAGAAGAAAATTTTTCTGATAAATATTATAATATATGGGAGATATAATATAAAGAAAAAAGATATATTATAGTGGGAGATATATAAATGTGAAGGGATTTTATATATGACAAATTTAAAAAATGAATATCAAAGTTTAAAGAAAAAATATAAAAGTATAAAAAATGTTAAAAAAAAATAGATACATACAATATTTAATAAAATAGGGGTTTTTTTAAATTGGGAATTGTTCATATAGTAAGGATTAAATAATGTGAAATTAAAAATAATTTGTAATATGTTCTGAAATTAATAATATTATTTAATATGCCAAAAATATGCCAAAAACACAAAAGATATAGTAAAAGTGAGTAAATAAAAAAAAATATTAATTTTTACCTTAATCCAATGTTAATTTATGCGAGGATTAGAAACATGATAGATTGAAATGCAAGCTCTTTGGCACAAGGTTCAAATTTGATAAAAGCCAAAAGCCAGTGCGGACAAAGAGGAGGAGAGGTGAAATGATATTTTATCAATTATTTTGAATTCCTGGCAATGTATGTCACCGGATGACAATTGAAGTGCCTCTAAACACGATGCCATTTAAAGTGCCGATTACAAGGAATGGAAATTTTAGCAATTTAAAAAAGGGAGGATATTATTATTGCCTTTCCGCAGAATTGATATTTAGAATTTCACATAAACCCTTCCAAAGCCAATATCTTTGTATTAATCTTCAGAAACCCTAGAATATTAAAAAGCTGAGGAAAAAAGTTAAAACCCTTAGAGCAGGGCGAGTCCATAACATGAAAAGCTAAATATTTCCAAAACCCTTATATTTACACTGACATTTACAAACCTTAAAACATCAAAATGCCAAACACCCTTAAAGCTGTGCAAGTCCATAATATAAAAAAACAAAATATTAGACTACATTATATAACTAACGATTTTCAAAACCATATACACCTATATATAGATATATACACACACCCAGAACAAGGAGGAGAGGCGTACGGATATTCTATCAACCGTTTTGAATTCCTATCAATGTATTTCACTGGATGGCATTTGAATTGCCTGTCAACAGCATGACATTTGAAGTGCAGAATTGATATTTAAAATTTCACATAAACACTTCCAAAGCCAATAGGTTCGTATTAATCTTCACCAACCATAGAACATTAAAAAGCTAGCTAATATGTTTGTATTAATCTTCACAAACCCTAGAACATTAGAAAGCTAAAATCCTTAAATCAAGGTGAGTCCATAACATGAAAAGCTAAAGCTAAACCTTTAGGCTGAATACAGGTGAGAATTCATCTCCAAAACCCATATATTTACATTAACATTCACAAACGTTAAAACGCGAAAATCCTTAAAGTTGTGCGAGTCCATAATATGAAAACTAAACAGTGGACAAGGTTACATACCTACCCATTTTAAAAAAACACACATATATATACACACCCTACCAAACAAACAACAAGAAATTATATGTCTAAACTATCAGGGACGGTTGCGGCGGACTTTGGGGAGAAAGTTAGGGTCGGTGAGTTTCTCCCTAGTTTCTTCTCCAAGATGGCGAGATTTGAAATCATTGGGCTTGATCTTCACAACAACTTCCGGAAGGCCAGCCTGGCGCGCCACCCAGAGCCTTCGATTATTCTCGCACCAGAGCTGACCATCCCCTCCCTCGTGGACCTTAAGCGAACCCATAGACGGAGGATCGAGCCTTCCAGCCTTTATATCAGACACAGTGTCCCGCAATTTGACACCACTGTGGCCTTTGCTGAAGGAATCCTTTATACTGACCTGCGTGAACTTCAAATCTTTAGGATCGCGGATATATTCGTCTGCCATTGTGAAGGTTGCTGCGTTCGGCAATGTGGACGACTGCTTTATATAGAGATCGTGTGGATGAAGATATTCGATTTGTGACACGAGGCAGCTTAAATCTAGATCCTATCAAAACCGTAGGATATTTAAAAAAATGTTGGCAAAATCCTCCCCGTGCGAATGGAGAAGCGAGATTGAGTCATGGAAGTCCTCCGACCGGGAAATATTCTCACTTTAACGGTGCTGGAATTGTTAATATGTGATTTCTCATGGTAATTCTAGGTTGTTATTTCTTAATGTATTCGTTAGTGTAAAATTGTGATCGGTTGATAATTTGGCTCTGGTTAATTAGAGGACAGGCGAATGTTAGATTGTAATTGGTTTGTATTGGTTATGGTAAAGTGCGTAGGTAACTGGAAAAAAAGGTGAGCAGGTAAGTGATTTTGGTTTTATTATTTATGAAGTTATAGGAGGTATTTTACAATTGGTTAGTTTGGAAATTGGTGTGTGGTTGAGATATTTTTTCAATAAATTTTTAGTGTTGTTAAAATTGTGTCTATTATAAATCAAAGCTCAATTATATAAATTAAATGGTTAGTTAGTCAATACACAACAATATATAATAAATATATAAAAAAAAAAAATCATAAATATAATGTGAGATCATCATTTTTGGGATTCAATTGCTTTAAAAAAGTCACTCATCTATGACCAATTCCATGCCATGTAGTGTAACTCATTAATTTCTCATGATTTTTGAATAGTCCATTTAGCACTCATTATATTTGGGTGATGCTCAATACTTAATATAAATCTTGATAATTTTTTAAAAATCATAAAATTTAGTTAAATTATAACTTCTTCTTATTTATTATTAATATATTATTATTATTAATTATAAATATATTTAATATTTAAGTCAAACATATATACATTTAAAAATATGGAACAAAATTGGAGATTTATCTCTACTTTACCATGGAGAGTCTTAATTTGTAAATAGGCTTTGTTACAATATCTTGTATCAACACCATGGTCAATCCCATATACCCAGAAAACCATAACTCACTCCGTATCACTCCTTATTACACTTGTTCATATGCCATTTCTTTTAATTAATCAATTAATTAAAAAAAAGGGCATGACTATTTTGGAGATAAATCTCGACCATTAATTGTGTATACTATTATAAATAGTCTAGAATATTTCATAGAGGTGAAATCCTTATCATCTACCTAATAATTATTTATAATTAAATTAAAATTTGGAAAATAATTTCAAAATAGATATAGGCTTAATTATGTAACATTATTTGGTATTAGAATTAGAGTGGATATGACTCCCTAGAAGGAGATGCCCAAGTAAATGAAAAGCTATAAGGAACACCTCTAAATTAGTGTAGGGGAGAGTAGATTATTTGTAAGAAATTGCTATATGTGTTTATATTAATGCGTTGTTACTACCCATCTTATTACTACCGGATCAAACATCTATTGAGTTAAGAGAGGGATCAAATACCTTTTCATTCCAAAAGAGGTTTGCATATCGAGATATTGGATCCCTCTTGGTGCTAGGTAGATCCGGAGTTAAGATGGATTTAGGTTTGTTTAATTCCCACTTTAAATAAGCTACATTCCATATGAATACCATGGGTCACTACCATAGTTTCTAAATACCATGGGTCAACACCATGCCCTTTATTATTATTATTATTATTTTATTTTATTTTATTGGGTTATTTTTATTTAGTTATTTTTAATTTTATTTGGAGGAAGTTAAAATGTTTATATTATATTAATATTTTTGCTTAATTTTATTTTTTATTTTTATGTAATTTGATTTAGTCAAAATGTGAAACATTACATTACAACATCTCTACCATATTGGCTTGTAGAGCGACGCTCGACACTAAAATGACCTCTTCTACAAATTTTAATGTGGAAATGCATGCAACATGGCATTCATATGCACATGCATGTAATATTAGTTTTTGAAATCATGAATCTAATTGCCTAAACATGCACAACCTAATGAAAACATGAAATAAAAGTCAAAACATAGCCTTCAATATAACATTTACACAATAAATAGTAGACATGATAAATAACTTGTCTTTTAAATGGTTTACACAATAGGCTATAGATGTTGGATGCCCTGCTCATACGTAGACTATGTTATTGTAGTTCTCTCAATAATAAGTGACCCTTGAGCAAAGGTTATGAGTCCACAAGGATGAGAAAGCTTCTACGGTATCTAGTATCTACTCTCACATACCAATACTCAATAAAAACCATAGTGATGTGCCTCCTACAACATTTTTAATTTCTCATCTTTATTTGCCATTAGCGTGCACAACCCAAGGGATGAGATTTCCTTCTAGCACCATAGTTCCTCAAACAATCTCCATCCCATCAAGGGTTCCAACCTAGGGCTAGTCAAGGACTTCTTAGCTCGTGGCTCTAATAAATATAACTATTATAGGATAATGATACATATTTTATACAAGGCCATTAGGTACTTTTTTGTAAAGAATTATTCATAAGCATACTAACCTAGTCCTAAGAACAAATACTAACTTCACAAACTATCTTGACATAAGTCATTACTTTGCTTCCTTTTCCCAGATCTTAAACTCTCTTCTCTTGACTTCTTACTACTTGCATCACTCCAACAACTCTCTATAAAGCTTCCTTCTTATTCCCTCAATTTTTTTTTAGTCCATGCATGGTGGCTTGAATTTTATTCTCCATAACGATGATTGTACTCCACCCATGTTGTCATAGCTAACTGAATTGATCTTCTTAGCCACCTCTTACGTAACTGTATAGATGCCCATGCTTTAATAACTAGTCGAGATGACATGATCCTACCAACCTCACACACACATTTAATGTCTAGTATTTACTAATTCAAAAGAGGATTTACATGGTAATGAAAAATCATTTAGAAAATGAATTGGCACTATAGGCATATGGATTTCTATTAGGTGCCTATAATACTAGTGATTCCCCCATTACTATTGTCATTGTATCCTTTATTTTTATTATTGTGCCCCATAGAATCCTAGTATTATTATTTTTGTGCCCTTATATTATTATTGCTAGGTCGGCTTTGGTTATATTGTGACCCCTTAGACTCCTATATATAGAAATGAGGTTTTTTCATTTGAATCATCTAAGAATTGTTCATTTGTGTAATGTAAAGGAGGTTTTCCCCTCGAAGAGGCTTATTTTTAAGGCATTGATCTATCTTTTCTATATTTTTATGAGTTGGTTTCATAAAATTTGGTATGAGAGCTTTGGATTATAGGGTTTCGCTACTCTAAACACATCACCATGGTGCTTTCGCTATAACTTTTTTCTCTGACATTTCAGAAACGAAAAAACCCATTTGGGATGAAATTTCACTAAACCTTCAGCCCACATCTCAGATCTTGTATCGCTATAGTTTTGGAGATATAATATGAGGAAGGTAGGGTTTTTGCAGACCCCTAAATTACATTCCAAACAGGTGACATTGGGAAAATCATCATAACTTTTTCTCTGAGAATTAGGTTGAATTTATGTAAGAAGTTATAGAAATAAGACGGATTGTAGTTGTTTTGGGTACCATTTTCAGAACCTAAGGTTGGAACACTGACTCGCGGCATGTCGTATAAGTTAGCTCTAATGAATTTGTTTATACTCAGGTCATCATGGGGGATTTGTCATAACGCTTCATTGGAGAATCCAATCTTGATGAGACTTGCGGGGTTAGAAATATTAATTAGAGGGTTACTGTAGGAATAAATTTCAGTCCTTGGGGATCCACAATTACAGATAGAAATCAGATCCAATATTGAGCTCCTACAAAGTAAGAAGATGTGTGTAGTATTTTTTTTAATTTTTCCATCAGCTTGGTTTGAAAAATTAGTTTGAAGGAATTCAAAGGGCATAGTGAAACATTATTATTGGTAATTGATGCCCTGAAGAAAGAAAATGGAAACACCTAGTAAGAAACCTAAAATATCTAGCATGACTCATGAAGAAGAGGAAGAAATGCAACATGGTATATCAAAGTTACGAGACCAAGTGCAACAAATTTCACTCACAAAAAAAGTAACAGAAGTTAAGATGGATGGTTTAAAGAAAGATGTAGAAGCTAATATGCATGGCATGGAAGCTAAGATGGATGGTTTAAAGAAAGGCGTAGATGCTAATATGGATGGCTTAAATAAAGGCGTAGAAGCTAAGATGAATGACGTGGAAGATAATATGGATGGTGTGGAAGCTACGATGGATGATTTAAATAAAGGCATGGAAGATTTGAAGAAATATTTGACATGGTTTCTACAAGAAATTCTTACTAATGGTGAAAGGGTAGTAAAGGAAACTCATAATGAGAACAAAATAAATGTTAATCATGATTTCATAGACTCTAACATTGGATCGAAGAACCACCATGTTCCAAAGATCGAATTGAGAAAGTTCGATGGCAAGGATCATGGAACATGGATGCTACAGATGGAGAAATGTTTTGATTTCCATAATGTGCAAAACACACAGAAGGTAGACATTACAACTTTATATTTGCAACCAAATCAATTTGTATGGTATCAATGGCTTTGCTCTCATAAACAAATTATCACTTGGGCTATTTTATGGATGAAATGATAGCACATTATGAGGATACAAAAAGAAATGCTTTTTTAGCCAATTGATAAATCTCAAAGAAAAGCGTTCAATGATGGAGCACATTGAGGACTTCCAAAAATTGAATATAAAGGTAAAATATATTCCATAGGAGCATAGGATTGATGTGTTCATTGGGACTTTAAAAGATAACATCCAACATGAGGTTCACCTTTGCGGACCAGATTCATTGGAGAAGGCATTCAGGTTGGCAAGAAAAATGAAAAACAAAATTATGGCAACAAGGAAACCCACCACTCACAATCATAAAGATGGAAGTGTTGCTGGCACTAGCCATCCACAACCTACAAGGTTCACACCACAAAAATTGGAAGAAAAAAGAGAAAAAGGGCTTTGTTATAGTAGTGATAGAAAATACACCAAAGGTCATAAGTGTTCCGAGAAGAAATTATTTTACATAGATTGTGAAGAGGAGGATGAAAAGGAACAAGAAACATCAAAAGAAGAGGATATACACGAGGAAAAAACCCTAGAAAAAGAAAAAATGAATCTGACCATATCTTGTAATGCATTGGATGGACTTACCACTCCTCAAACTATCAAGATAGAAGGGCATATCAAGAAGAAAAAGGTAATAGTGTTGATTTATTCGGGAAGTACCCATTATTTTATTCATTGTAAGATATCCAAGGAATTGAATTTCTTCCTATATGTAGCACTAGAGTGTCACGTGATGGTTGTAAGCTGAGGAACCATAAATTGCTTAGGAAAGTGCCATAATATCAAGCTATCCATGGGATAATATGTATTGAATCGCCCAATGCTTCCATTCCAATAGGAAGTGTCGATGTTGTATTAGGAATCCAATGGCTACAATCCTTGGGTACAATAGCTTTCAATTTTCAAAAAATTTTCATGAAATTCTCTTCAGAAGGAAAGGAATTTGAATTAAGGGTATCACAAGCAAACCAGGAAAGATAATAAGCTCTAACGGAATGACAAAGCTTCTAAAGAAAGAACAATGAGGCATAATTGCACAATTATGTTCACTGGAGGTTCCCACATCGAAATCATCCATTTCTCCATATCTCCAAAAAGTCTTGGACAATCATTCCAAGGTATTTGAGACTTCCAAAGGCCTCCCACCTATTTGTGATCATGATCATTCTATTAATTTTATTCCAGGAAGTGTTCCTCCAAACATAAGGCCTTGCATATGTCCCTATGTCCAAAAGAGTAAAATTTAATGTATGGTTGTAGAAATGCTAGAGGTTGGTATAATTCAACCTAGTCAAAGTTCTTTCTCTGCTCCAGTAGTATTGGTTCAAAAGAAGGATGGATCATGGCGCATTTGTCCAGATTATATGGAGCTCAACAAGCTCACTATTAAAGATAAATTTCCCATTCCTGTCCTTAATGAATTATTGGATGAATTGCATGGATCAATTACTTCACCAAGTTGGATCTTTGTTCAGGATATCATTAAAACAAAATGAAGATTGAATACATTCTAAAAACATCATTTAGAACTCATGAGGGTAATTATGAATTTTTGGTCATGCCTTTTGGCCTTGCTAATGCACCTTCTACATTTCAAGGTTTGATGAATTCCATTTTCAAACCCTTAGAAAATTTTTGTTAGTATTTTTTGATGATATACTAATCTACAACAAGTCTTGGAAGGATCATGACCAACATGTTGACATGGTGCTCAAACTTTTGGAGGAGAAACAATTATATGCAAAAATCTCCAAATGTTTCTTTGGAGTACAAGAGGTGGAATATATGGGTCATATTATATCTCATGAGGGTGTTAAGGTAGAGCCTAGCAAAATTAAAGCCATTAAGGAATGGAAAATCCGCACATCCATAAAGCATCTACGAGGATTTCCCAGGTTGACAGGGTATTATCGCAAGTTTGTTAAGAATTATGGGAGAATAGCAGCACCTCTAACAACATTATTGAAGAAAGATGCATTTCCATGGAATCTAGAAGCAATGAAGGCCTTTGAATATCTTAAAGAAGCAATGTCTTAGCTACACCAAACTTCACAAAAACCTTTATTGTGGAATGTGATGCCTCAGGAAATGGAATTGGTGTTGTTTTAATGTGAGAAGAAAGACCCATTTATTTTGAAAGTCATCCAATCAAAGGAAAGTATTTACACAAAGCTATTTACGAGAAGGAAATGTTGGCAATACAACATGCACTTAACAAATGGAAACCCTACCTCATGGGAAGACACTTCAAGGTAAAAACAAATCATGATAGTCTTAAATACTTCTTAGAACAAAGATTATCTTCAGAAGAGTAGAAAAAATGGGTCACAGAGATGTTAGGTTATGACTTTGAAATCATCTACAAAAAAAGGGAAGCAAAATGTTGTGGTAGATGCACTCTCAAGAAAGGATGAGGATGTGGAAGCATTTCTTTACGCCATTTCTATTATCCAACCAGATTAGATAAATATAGCAACGGATGAATGGAAGAATGAAAAGGAAGTGTGGGCGCTCATTCAAAATATACAACAAGATCCCAGTACATCTGATACATTTAGCTGGAAAAATGATTTGTTATGGTACAAGGATCAGTTATGCCTATGTAAGAATTCACAACTCAAACTTCTCAGGGAATTACACACCTCTCCCTTAGGATGGCACTCAGGATTTCTAAAAACCTATCACAAGGTTAAGAAGGATTTTTTTTGGGATGGCCTTAAATTAGATATTAAAAATTTTGTGGTGGAATGTTTGGTTTTCCAACAAAATAAAGTTGAAACAATTAAGACCCCAGGACTATTACAACCTTTATCCTTTCCAATCCAACATTGGGAGGATGTTTCAATGGATTTTGTCACAGGTTTACCCAACTCCGAAGGAAAGAGTCTTATCATGGTGGTAGTTGATAGAATTACCAAGTATGCACACTTTTGTTCATTATCTCATCCATTTAAAGTAAGTACAGTTTCTACTGCATTTATGGAAACAATTTAAAAGCTACATGGAAACCCAAAGATTATTGTAAGCAATAGAGATCCAATTTCCATTAAAAGAATTTGGGCCGAGTCATTTTCTTATCTTGGTACTCAAGTAGCTCATAGCTTATCTTATCACCCTCAATCCGATTAGAAAAATGGTATAGTAAACAAATGTTTGGAAGGATATCTTTATTGATTTGTATTTGATAAATATACGCAATGGGTCAAGTGGTTGCCTCTGGCTGAATGGTGGTATAACACTTCCTTCCATACTGCAATAAAAATGACCCCATTTATGTCACTTTATGGATATCATCCACCATCCATCACATCATATTTAAGAGAAAATTCTAAGGTTCAAGGAGTGGAAGATCACATCGAGCATCAACAACAAGTTCTCCAACTCTTAAAGGATAACCTCACCTTGGCGCAGAATAGAATGAAACAACAGGAAGATCAACATCAAAACGAAAGAAGTTTTGATGTAGGTGATTGGGTATTCCTACGATTACAACCATATAAACAAATGTCACTCAATCAAGGTAAGAAGGATAATAAATTATCACCAAAGTATTATGGTCCATACAAGGTGTTGCAAATATAGGTACTATGGCATACAAAGTGGAGCTTCCTGTGGCTTCCTTAGTGCACCCAATTATCCATGTTTCATAGGTGACAAGCTTCCAATTCAAACAATATTTCTAGACCTTGATGAGGAAGGAAAAATCATATTGGGACCTAAAGCAGTTAAAGAAACAAGAACTCGAAAGCTATGAAATCGATCAATTTCAGACTATCTCGTCAACTGGAAGGACTTACCGATTGAAGATTCCACATGGGAGGATGAGAATTTTATACAAAAGCATCTAGAACTACTTAAGGATTGAGGACAAGACTTTTTTGAAGGAGAGGGGCATGTTAGGTCACTATAACACTAGTGATTCCCCCATTACTATTGTCATTGTATCCCTTATTCTTATTGTTGTGCCCCTATTATCCCCATATTGTTATTATTGTGCCCCATAGAATCCTAGTATTATTATTTTTGTGCCCTTATATTATTATTGTTAGGTTGACTTTGGTTATATTGTGACCCCTTAGATTCCTATATATAGAAAGGAGGTTTTTTTATTTGAACCAACTAAGAATTTTTCATTTTTGTAGTGTAAAGGAGGTTGCCCCCTCAAAGAGGCTTATTTCTAAGGTGTTGATCTATCTTTTCTATCTTTTTGTGAGTTGGTTTCATACCAACCTCACACACACATTTAATGTCCATTCTTTAATAATTCAAAAGAGGATTTACGTGGTAATGAAAATTAATTTAGAAAATGAATTGGCTCAATAGGCATGTGGATTTCCCTTTGGATCCCATTTTTTATCCCCCTTGCTTCGAATCATAGCCCCATATGACTCATTATGTGTATGTCTTGTATTTGTTGGTGTAATCCATTTTATTATTATTACATGTATGTTTTTTATAGATTACACCACTTAGCCTCTATCCATTGATAATATATAAAATTATACATTTCATTTGGGGATCGAAACCTAGGTGGTACATTCCTCTCCACTTGATTTTTCATCATTATTTGCATGCAAGACCATATTGGTATTAAAAATTTCACATCATAATCCTCAACAAAATTTATAGTTTATTGACTCTTGTAGAAATTCCAATTAGGAATCGTTCATTCCCCTTCAACCTACACAACCCAAGGAAGTGCAACTCCTTATATACATCACATTTCATTTATCCATCCCTCTTTCCTTCCAAGGCATATAGGTCAATTATAAATTCTTAGGTTTGTGGCTGTAATAACTTTAATTGCACCAAAAAAATAGTTCTAATGTATCTTTGTACAAATTTACAATCATATTTCTCCAAAGTATGCAAATCGATATGAGTATTCTTCTCTCATAGCTCTTCCTACTCGCTCATGATGTCTTTAGCATCATAGCAAGTCCACTAGACCTTTACTAGGTTGGTGGCTCTTCTTTTTAGCACTTTGTGTTGGGTGTGGAGCCTAATTATCTTCTGTATTCAAAGGTCTTAGTTGGATGTATACCCTAGGAAGAATGTACACCTCTCCACACTAGGGGGTGGGGGGGAACTTGTCCCCCCCGCGGGAGTTCGAGGGGGTCAATCCCCACCGATTGGGGGGTTCGTGGGCCAACGGTCCCTTGGCGGGGATTTGGGGGCAGTGGCCCCGAAGCTAAAAATAGATGTAAAATTGCCTTGTAAAAGTCTAGTAATTTCTAGTCAATCTGGGTTGTTCATTAGGCAGATGATTTGATGGTAGAAGTTATGTTTAATTTAGGGTTTTTTGCCCTAGAAGGAAACCCCTCAATATATATGAGGGAATTGTATAGCGTTTATGCATATCTGTATTCTGAGTGAGGAAGAGAGAGGAGATTGAAAGCGAAAAGGGTGGCACAGTAGATCTACTGTAGGTTGTATCTTTTCAGTTTGCTAGATAATATAATAAAATAAGGATTGGTTGTTTCTCTATGGACATAGCCCAAACTAGGTGAACCAAATATATATATGTCTCTCTTGTTTTATGCATTTTCTGTGTTTATATTTTTGCAATATTTTATGTGTTCCATTGCTGTGCAATATATAATTTTCTAACAACTGGTATCGGAGCCACAGGTCTATTTGGATGATAAACTTGCAGGAGAGAAGGGTTCCTGGTTCGAGTGGGAGGAATGGCAGAAGATGGTATGTTTAGGGTCGACAAATTCAACATCCAAAACTACCAGCTGTGGAAGATGCAGATGGAAGATTGTCTGTATCAGAGAGATCTATACCTACCGTTGAGCGAAAAGACAAAGAAGCCAACTAGTATGACAGACACAGAATGGGATATTCTTGACAGAAAGGCACTTGGAATAATACGACTATGCCTAATGACATCTGTAGCATTTAATATTTCAAAGGAAATGACAACAGAGGGTTTAATGTTAGCATTGGCCAAACTATATGAAAAACCCTTGGCCTCAAATAAGGTATTTATTATAAAGCATTTATTTAATATGAAGATGTCAGAAGGTGGATCTGTTGCAGACCATTTAAATGATTTTAATACAATTAAAAGATAGTTAAGTTCTGTAGGGGTAAATTTTGATGATGAAGTTAGGGCTCTCTTATTTCTATGCTCATCGCCAGAAAGTTGGAATGGTTTAGCTATGGCCATTAGTAACTCTGTCTCTGGATCTAGTACTTTAAATTTTGATGATGTTGTCGGTGCAATCCTTAGCAAGGAAATGCGACGGAAAAACTCTCGTGAGACATTAGGTAATGCTTTGGCTACAGAGACTAGGGGAAGAAAAATGGAAGGAGGAAAGAACTCTAGATATCACAGTAAGTTAAGAAAAGGTATATCCAAGTCTAGATCAGGATAGTGTGCTAGAAATGTGGGAAGAAACGACACCTGAAGAAATATCGCAAGTCTTGGAAGGGGAAAGAAGGAGACGCGTAGTAAGAAAACAATCATGAAGTGAATGTAACAAGTGATGTGTTGCAAGATGCTTTGATTCTTTCATTAGAAAATATTATTGATGCCTGGGTGGTAGATTCAGGGACCTCATTCCATGCCACATCCGATAGGAAACATTTTCATGATTATCGTTCAAGGATATTTTGGACAGGTTCGATTGGGTGATGATAAACCCTGTAAAATCATTGGAATGGGTACAGTTGTCATAAAACAACAGAATGGAAATCAATGGCTATTGAAGGAGGTAAGGCCTGTTCCAGATCTAAATAAAATATAATTTTAGTAGGATAGTTGGGAGGTAAAGGTTGCATAACTACTTTCACAGATAAAACGTGGAAAGTCACTAAAGGATCCCTAGTAATAGCAAAAGGAGAAAAGGTTGGTACATTGTACTTATGCAATGGTATTTCTAATTTTGTTAATGCTTTAAGCTCTATAGGAGAGGATATAACATTGTGGCATCATAGACTCAGGCACATGAGTGAGAAGGGGATGTAGATTCTTCACTCAAGAAATTTTTTGCCAGGTTTGAAGCATGTTGATTGAAAATTCTGTGAGAATTGTGTTTATGGAAAACAGAAGGGAGTCAAATTCCTTAGAGTTGGGAAAGAAAAGAAGAGAAAAAAATTAGAGCGTGTGCATACAGATGTATGGGGACCTACTCAGGTATAATCTCTTGGTGGCTCTCATTATTATGTTACTTTTATTGATGATGCAACTAGAAAAACCTAGATTTATTATATTTGAAATAAATTTGATGCATTTGGTACTTTCAAGAAATGGAAAGTTCTAGTTGAAAATGAAACAGGGAAAAGGTTGAAGTGTCTGAGATCAGATAATGGAGGTGAATATTGCATCAAAGAGTTTGATAGGTACTACTCAGAGAATGGAATTCACAAAGAGAATATAGTTCCACGAACACCACAAGAAAATGGTGTGTCAGAAAGGATGAATAGGACAATCATGGAGCGTGCAAGATGCATGATATTGCATGCAAGATTGCCTTTATAATTTTGGGCAGATGCTGTAGACACTTCCGTTTGTCTAAAAAAATAGAGGGCCTTCAAGTTCCTTGGATGGTGGTATTCCATAGGAGGCATGGACAGATAAAAAGGTAAACTAATCATTTTTAAAGACTTTTGGTTGTGAATCCTTTGTCCACATTAACAAAGAAAATAAAGCAAACCTTCAGGTAAAATCAAAGAAATGTACCTTTATTAGATATGGTGTTAATGATTTTGGTTATCACTTTTATCATTATGAAAACACAAAAACATTAGGAGGAAAGATGTCTTATTCAATGAAAAGGTTTTATATAAGGATCAGCTACAAGAAAAAAAATAGGAAAAAGAAAACAAAGAATACACAGTGCTTGACAATATCACAGGAAAAGTGATGGTCCCTGAAAATCATAATGATCAACAGTCAGAACAACAACCACAACAGTGACAAGCACTTCAAACACCTGAAATTGGTGTTAGAAGATCTACGAGGATAAGTAGACCACCTGAATGATACTCTCCTTCATTATATTATGTATTGTTGACTAATTTTGGTGAACCAGAATGCTACGAAGAAGCTGTGTAGGTAGAAGCCAGGAAGAAGTGGGAGCAATCCATGAAAGAAGAGATGGACTCCTTAGCACATAACCAGACTTAGGACTTAGTCAGGTTTCCTACAAGTAAAACAACATTGCACAATAAATGGGTTTACAAGTTGAAGGAAGAAGATGGAGGTAGAAAAAGGTATAAAGCTAGAATTGTGGTGAAAGGGTTTGCACAAAAAAAGGGTATAGACATTGATGAGATATTTTTTCCTATTGTGAAAATGACTTCAATCACAACTATTCTAAGTCTAGTAGCTACTGAAGATTTACATCTCGAGCAGTTAGACGTAAAGACAACCTTTCTCCATGGGGATTTGGAGGAAGAGATATATATGCAGCAACCACAAGGATATGAGGTAAAAGGGAAGGAGAAACTAGTGTGTAGGTTGAAGAAGAG